>JANTBZ010052708.1:0-10124 GCA_024741255.1 Exechia fusca | reverse complement strand
ATCGAAAACGATAACAGCTAAATGAGCGATATTATCGATAATACCGATAACGATAATATCGGACTGCAATCCCTAATGATGTGTTTGCACGTGTATAGATATCCAGATTCATCATCGACGCTTGGTTAATCGCAGCGCAAGGAACGCCATCTGTGTTATTATGCGTGGTGTAGTGGTGTGCCATTTTTTGTCTAGACCGATTTTTTTCCATAACTGACTGATCTGTTAAAAAATAATCGAAAACCCGATTTATCGGGGGAAAATAATCGATTAATCGATTAATCGATTAAAAACACATCCCTAGGCATTATGCTTCCGTGGTCACAGCAGCACTTTGGCGATGCACTTTAGACATTCCAACAGAACTCAGCGCCGGCCCTCGAGGCCAAATTGAAAAAAGCGTGAAGAAAACCTGATTTAATATCTTCTGCAGAATGGCGCCCTACCCGGCCGATTTGAATCCGATTGATTATAGTGTGTGGTCGATTTGACGGTCAAGGGCGTGTTCAAAGACACACAAAATGTTGGAGACCCAGATCCAATCGTTGCGACTGGAGGGGACGGATATCACAAAAAAAGGTGCGGCTAAACGCACAACTTCTCGCGGAGCGTTGACGGCTGTACATCGGCGACACTCAAGGAAGCCACTACGGAACCGACTAGATAAAACGTGTGTCCGGGTTATTTCTTGTCACCCTGTAGTGTCACAAAATTAAAAAAATGTTTTATTGTAGAAAGAGGAATGTATAATGCTCATTTAGTTTTTTATGTTATTTAATTATTATTATTATTTTCTTTATTCGATATATACACAACAATATAAATTATATATAGTGTATAATTAAACCGCTGTCTTCGAGTTGAATTGAATGCTGAAGCAATAGTGTGACTGCTATAATAGTGTGCGTGTGTCAATGATGTGTGAGAATGTGACTAAGGTGTGAGGTGATTGGTAAAACTGATTGGTTAACTGAATTGTGTGAGTAAATACATGATGACGACTATATGTACGACCGTTTTAGTGAACTAATTTCTACTCAATCGGGCACTTGCGCATTCTTCATACCTGTTTCGTAGAGTACGACGGGGTATTTTTTGCATAGTAACTGCGAAGGGCTTCCGCGGTCGTAATTTGTATCCGATTTCAAAACGGAAACATGCAATTGAACGACAATTTATCACGCTATGATTCTGCTGAACATTATTATTATGTGAAAACTAAATTCACGGAACTACTTCCCGTCGTCATAATAGTTCGAACACCTTGGAAATTTCATTAATCGTGTTCGACTATCTATCAAGGGACATCCACACAAAAAGAAAAATCGCGGCCGAAGAGGCTCGACTCTGGCTAAGAACGCCCCATAAAGACCGATTTTCAGATATATGAAAAAATGGTCGAGCTATTTGAACACATAAGCATTTTTTTATTTTTTTTTTGGATGGACGGGATTTGTGCATAATTTAACACAGGAGACCATAACTTCCCACTGAAATGACCTAGAACAATGTCTGTATACTTAAATTGATGAGAATAAAAAAATCCTGTCCATCAAAAAAAGTAAAAAAAATTGCTAATGCTCGATTTTTTTCTCATCGGTCTTTATGGTCGTCATAATTACGTTGAGGTTATATCAGGTTTATACCTATTAGCGTGCACTTTCTTCTGAGAAGGCTCTAGCTCGTTAAAGAGTCGAAGTCAAAATAAAAATAATAACACATTTTCTTGTAGTTTGGACTTATAGGAACAATATACAATCGATACAATTTTCAATATCCGCAACATGGGCCTTCAAATAGTTCTTGGAAAATATCATGTTTGGTGTCGATAACAACATTCTGCGGACATTGTCGAATATCGTCTGTCTGAAGCTGACCGTATATGGGAAAAATATAATTCGCAACGATAGTGTTAATGATGTCGATCCACGTTAAAGGATTTACAATCGAAAACAAATCAGGGACCCTAAAATTCAATAAAATATGTAACTGTAAAATATGCCTTTTCAGGGCCCTACGTAAACATTATCAATGGATTTTCCTTGTAATGAATATCTCTCTCCAACATCCTCAATTCATGGAAAATAAGTTTCACCTCATAAGTAGTATTATCCATTTATTTAACTATTGAAAATATACATATTTTTCAGTACAAATCGCCAGTATAGGAATTGTACTGCAATGTGTGTCCCATAATGTTCAACGGTTCACCGACAAAAAATGACGTCCGAGAAATTAATAAAAAAGCATGCGGCTAACTTATTAAACATGAATGCATGAAATATAAATCAAATTAGGTCGATGAGTCTCGCCCTTGCGGAGCACTGCTTAGACCTTAATGAAATCATCGAATTTGACTCCATGCATGGCCAGGAAAATGAAAAATGGCAGAGTGCTGCCTGAGATGTATATTTAGCGATTAGTGAAAATTCGAATTGAATATACTGAACCGTTGTCCAGTGGCGAGCCTTCAATCTCGATTAATATGGTGTACGCTCATGGGTATTAACCTAGTAATAGCCTGGTTGTCGCTGGCAAACACGAACGCGACACGTACGGATTCCCATGTATTCTGACAGTTCCGAATCGTGACATCTACAGTCAGTCAAAAAAGTCAGGAGACGATTTGTTTACTAAACTTCAAGCGTTGTTTTCTGGCCTGTCTGGATATATATTCGATAAGATTCTATACGTCAATTGTGAGGAACTTATCTGTCCATACGATGTGAAAAGTAGATTTCCGATAAAAATGTGAATAATGCACACAATTATATGCACAAAATGTCATACATTTCCATATTGTGGAGGCTGTTACTTTTGTCTGGAATGTCAGAATGAGTTCGTCTTTAACAATTAGTGAGTCTCTGAAGTCAAGATTCCTAAAGGTCCTAATATCCTGCTAATCGAACTTCGCTTAACATCTTTGTCTGAGTTCGAGTGCAACGCACCTGTCTCTGAGGCGAAGAGCTGTACATCTAGGGCAACCAAAGTTATTGAATCCTATTCCCAACGATTCAGGCTTCCTGATTGCCATACATTTGAGCATTGTAGTCATCACCGGACGCTCACAATTAAGCCTGCATTCAGTAGGTAAACGCTGTAACTTGTGGTAGTCGTAAGTCTACATACTGACGTTTCAATGACAAATCGTATGGGGTTTTTCATTGAAACGTCAGTATGTCGACGATGCACGTGTGACTTACGTCTACCACACGTTACAGCGTTCACCTACAGAAATTTTAACTGTGGGGAGTTTAACACAGCGAGTTTTATTATAATCCTTATACATTGATCCTTATACATTGACCGGAGATTTACGCATATACTATATGCGCACATTCGAGTCACGTGTAAGAAGACACAACAAATCGATATACGTGTGTCAGGATTTTTGCAATTCCTTCCTGAACAGTTCAAAGCATAATTGGTGAATTTTAATAACTTTTTAACCGGATTGGCGATTAATTTTATTTCCACTTTTTTGGGTGTAGCTAATTCGTATCTAATGTTTGGAGCAAAAAGCATGCGCAGTTTTATCAAAAGCGTATCCAATTTCACACACATATTAATCCAACCTTTGATATTCCTTATTTGCCATATTTCAATATATTTTATCATTCGCGATAGAATACATGTCATATCTTATTTTTCTTCATTGTAGGACTGCTTCAAATACACCATCAGCAACACGACGAGGAACAAAGAAAAACTGCGTTAGATCTGTCGACGTGTATGACACGAGAATTGATACATATCGCGAGCGACGTACCCAACAATATCTCGGTACGATGGCCTTCACGCAGGTGATATGCATTGGACCACTGATGGCATTGAAGTAAGTAAATTACGTTACAATACACACGACATGTATCCAGGATCATATATGTATAACGGGTGCTTCAAGTTTTGCGATCAAATTTTAAACTTGAATAACTTTTTATGTGGATAGCTTTTTTATTATTTTTTTTCATACACACTTGTTTGGTTCCTTTCCATTTTATGTCCATCATGTTTTGGAAATAATATACAACAAATGACCAACTTTATTTTGGAAGCAAAAAATGACATTTTTCGTGAATTTTGCATCACGTTTTCCAGCGTCCGAAAAGGACTGAAAATGACATGGTTTTCACTTCTTCACAGCACACACTAGCCGCGATTCAATTACGCTACTCCGCACGATATTCGACCGAAGCTACATATCGAAAACGGTGATTTGAACTGGCCGCCGCGCTTACCCCGTATTTTAAATATGTAAACATCTCATCCTAATCATCCTATTCTTATGAAGATGGTTTTAATACCATAGTTGAACCATTGCCAGCGAGCCGTATAGCAAACAGTGCGACAACGGTGCGGGACTCCCGGGGTGTCGAGAATATCGATATATCGATACGATATCGATATTTTGCGATATCGATATCGATATTTTGCGATATCGATATCGATATGCGTTTTTATCGTAAAGCGATATATCGAATTTCGTTATTTCGTATAGAGATATCGGTAAATTTTCAGAAATCTTCGATTTTGTCATCGCAAAAATCACAGGAATTCGAGCACAAATTCAAAAAAATATAATATTTTAAAATATAGGAAATCATCGTGAATCTTGATCAATTTCAATCAAAACTTATTGGAAATTACATAAAAATCGTGAATGACAATTTTGGAAATTTAAAAACTCTTCAAATCACCGGAAATATTGAATAGCGATTTATCGTAACGACAAAATAGCAAAGAAAAGAGACGAGGTTATGTAGTTCCAACGAACATTAACTCATAAACATCGTAGGAGCAATAATTATTGGAAATAAATCGGAACGAGAGTCGATATTCGTTTAGCGATGTTCTCCAAAAGTAAAAATTGAGATTGGTTAATGCTCTGAAGCAAAATAATTTGGATGAAACGATATTTTTTTAGATAATAGTAATGTGAGGGATATTTTACACTCCTGTGTACTTCAAGGTTACGGTTAGCTCATATTGCGAATTTTCGCAAATAATCATGCGATATATCGGGAAATATCGATATTTTTCAAATATCGATACATATCGATATATTTTGGATATCTGACACCCCTACGACGGACCTACCGGCCCGGTTTAGTCGCATGTGGCGACAAGAGGGGGCGGAATGATCACGCGCATATCCTCTTGAATTACGCTACTGCAATATTTATCATGTATTTGAATTCCAAGCTTGTGCTCGAGATCGTTTCGAGCGATATATCAATTATGTTCGGCTATACTTCGTCTCACGAAGGATTATTCTGGCACTTCGAATTTGTGAACATACGCGACTGGACGCAGTATTTTCAAAGTCAATAAATTGTATATCTAAATCGAACCGCTAACGCAATTTATGAGTTTTCCGAGAGTGTGATTTCTTTCTGCGACGCGATTCTATTTTGTGAACAATTACCCTTATTTTGCGATTACACACTGACATTCAATGCTTTATCGCTTTTCTTAGAGTGCCTGGATGAGTGACGCCATATTTTGAGAAAAAAATGAATATTTTCTATCTCTTTCGCACATGGTATTCGTTGTTTAAAAAAAACACCCACAAAACAGCGTAATTTTGAGTAGTGCAACTTCAGGCGCTTGTGATTTAATTAAAAACGACACCAAATTAATCCAACAAGTATACCAGCTTAGCTGGTATGGTATTTTTTTTAATGAGCGACACCAACAGATATAACATATTAGCTAAGATGATATACCACCACGATTCAAGACAACCACTTTTCATACTGAGGGGTTAAAAATGAATTGGTTGACAATTGGTTAATAATATTGTTTTCCTCTACAATATACATTTGTACAGCGTTTCTATGGCAGAGGCATTTGCTGCTTGATTGTTTGTGACTCATATCGAGTTCCACATTTCTGCTTTAAGGGGTTGTCCTCTAAGTATGGCTGAAAAATATGTGTTTTTCGGAATTTCGTTCAAGTACTAAAATATAAGAAAATGACAAATTTGAGTATATCCGTTTATAAACCATATAAATAGCTATTTTCTTCATGTGCCGCTTCTCGAGACAGCTGCACGGGGGAAAGCACCCAGTGTTTTTCATACGCCCATATTCGGTGTACAGCCTGGAGGTCTTCAGATAGGTCTTGCAATTTTGTTTTTCATATTATTGTCAATTGTTAAATCTAATTGCCTAAGTAGGATTTTTATGCATAGAAATCGGTACAAAAACGTGCACCGAACACATATTTCAAGGTATCAAAAAACGGCTACGTATGCAATTAGATAATTTAATTGTGAATGTAAAACACAACGTCCAATCAAAATCGTATGTGCGGATATCGAGTTATGTGGTACACCGATTTCGCGCTCAGTTTCGCATGCAAGCGCGCACCCCGTCAAACGCCCCACAGTCAGGTGTTCGAACAATGTTCATGCGCAGTGCACATCTTTGCATATCGCCTCATAACAGACAATCAAAGTTCCTGGCAAAGATGTGATGAAGCCTTAGAATAAAATAGACATCCCAAAGAAAATTTTAAGCTAAGAACAAAAAATTGGCACGAACAAATATTATTTAGAGGACTACCCCCTTAATCATAATGGATTATATTAACAAGAAATGTGCAATAAAACACTTCGTTAATATAATTACACCATGAACGAAGCATTTAGGGTTTTGTGGGTCTGTTTTTTCAGCTTGGAACGTATCCCATGTATTTGTATGGGCTCCTTGTCTTTTAGAACACGGGTTTCTTTTCTTACCGTGTTATAGAAGGTTTAGGTGTATATTCGACCACAGGGCGCCTTGGCAAGAGTCCTTATAGACCGCCTTCTTTATTTAGCCCTTAGAGTCACCAGTTCAAAGCCCATTGTGATCCTTGACGACACGTGCGTAACCTACCTCCCCTTGTAAGATTCATTGTCATAGTGCGTATAGCTTCGATTCCATATGCATTTCAGTGACGATATTATGGGGGTGAAGGGTGAAGTCTATCTGTATTCTGTTTTCTGTATGTACGCTCATATCATATCTCAGCACCCACACAACACACACATACCTGCGTCAGCGCCACCTCCGCCATCGGCGTCACGTACAGGCACTGGTGGAACAGCGGAATCGCGTCGACGATCTCCAGCCGCTGCTTATTTCCGCCGCCCGATGCTTTGGCCAGCAGCACCCCGTTGACGGCCAGATGCGGATACTTGACGGCGTGCAGCACCATTTTGGCGTAGGCTCGCGCCGATATTTGCAAATCGCCGGACATGATGTCGGATGGGGTCTGTGTGTGTGTGACGAAAATGGGACTAGAGCACTCGGGAGTCCGGTAGTGTGGAGTTTTAATTGAGCCGGGCGAATAGAAGTCTAGAGAGAAGCGCGACCAATTGAAAAAAGTATGTTTTTCTTTCTGCTGATTGCTGGCTTGCTGCTGATTAGTGTAAATAATGCATATTCACCACAAGCCACAAGAGCGAGTGGCGATGACGTTTTGGAATTTCCCCTACTTTGAATTTTTTAAATATTTTCCATCGGCATCACTGCTTTCCATTGCGTCTGTTGAAGGGTTTTCATACTATGTGCTCTCTCCTCTCTCTGTGCATTTATTTGCACACCTCGTGTACGCGCTTTTTCAAAACTTTTTTGTTTATCTATCTATTTTGTTACCTCGCGTCGCGTTCCTTGCGATTCCTAACATAAAACCTCATCCTAAGTCCCAGCCACGACCATGACCTCAACCAGCCAAGACAATCTCGCCAAAGCAGAGCCGCCGGCTGCCTCCAGTTCAGCTGCCGCCGCCGCCAGCGAAGACGCAACCAATCACACCGATGTCGCAGCTCCAGCAACACCAGCATCCAACAGCAGTGAGAACGGGCTCAAAGGCGACGCTGCCACCGCCGCTCTCGTTCCGCCACCGCCAGTCAAAACCGCCACCGACGCGCCAGACGCCTTCTACACCGACGCCCAATCCTATTGGGACGGCGTTGACGCCACCGTCGACGGCATGCTCGGCGGCTTCGCGCCCATCAATCACATTGACATTCGCGGCTCGCTCGCCTACCTGCAGTCGATGTGGCGGCTGCGGCCGGCGCCGCAGCGACTGCGCGCCCTCGACTGCGGTGCGGGCATTGGGCGCGTGACGCGCTTCCTGCTGGCGCCGCAGTACGCCGAAGTGGATGCGGTGGAGCAGTGCTCCAAGTTTGCGGCGGAGATGCGCTCGTACGTGGACTCGCCGAAGCTGCGGAACGTGTACAATCAGGGATTGCAGGTATGTCGGCGGGGTCGGGAATCTTCTCTATATATGTACAGATTTTCGCCACTTTCACTTGAAGCAGTGACACGCTAAATCTAGCGAACCACATTATAAGTCGCCGAGCATAGCCCATAGCATAGTCAATCCCGAATTCATGGGTTAACCGAAAAAGGGTTATTTGTGGGCGGAATTTCAAGAAAATCTGTATTCTTGAGTGTGCCTAAAAATAATGTTTAGGGTCGTTGATCGTAGAATTTGTTTTTGAAAGGGAGAGATAGATAATTCTAGGAGCGCCATATTATCGACACTATGGTTTGAAACGGCTAGATAAATTAAAATTAATAACAATTCAATTAACTAGATTATTTGGGCTCGGCGCTGCAGTTTCCGCAACAGGCAAAAGTTAAACCGGAATTGCACAGGACCGAAATCGTTTTCCGGTTTAGGGAAGTTTCTACATGGGCTGATTAATTATATTAGTCACTGGCACGGGTCACGGGACAAACTATCAATGAAGGAACAACATTCTTGATGGAGACTTTAGTAACATCAGTAATCCTTCAGACAGCCATACGACATATCTTATACTCGAAAAATCATTAGTTTGGATGAAGACACATGTATTTTGAGTCTTGATGAAAACGCATTATCTCTCAATCGTACAAATCATCCCAATAGCCATAATCTATTGTATTTTTGTACATTTATATATGGTTTTATATGTTTTCAGCCCTCAGCTACTATTATTTATTTTTAAATTTGAATTGGTGACTACAGACAGTCTATATCGAGGAAAAGAAGTATTTTGTATAAATTTACGGCAGGCTGGAAAGTCCGTCCGTGACACATATTTTTGATAAGATTATTTGTGAATAATGAACATAGTTCAATTGAAGGACGATATATAGAAAATGACGATCTTACGTCTTTTCTATGACCTTCGTATAGAACGAATTCTTTTTGGCCTTAACATTTTTATTTTTGCCGTGATAACTTTTCCATCAGTGCTAAGTCTCTTCCCAGCGAGCATTTTTCAGAGGTCTGAAGATAGTCGGTAGAGACCAAAGCAGGATAATACCGTAGATTGGGCCTCAATTTATAACCCTGTCTTTGATGTTGCCCATCGTTTTCGGCGAACTGTGAAAGTGCGTATCTTATTGGTGTAACAGCACATTTTCCCGCGCCATGTGGAGCGTATTTTGGCCAATTAGCATTTCCAAAATTCTCTTTAAGGTCTATTATTATTGTCTTTTTCCTTTTTCAGGTTGCCGATGAAGATTACTCCTTCTGAGTCTCGAAATATAGACGCCATCCGAACTTTGTGAACTTTGAAGAGGCTTCATAGCTCCCTGTTCTCTCAAATGACATCCGAATGGACTCCAAAGAACAGTAATTGTGCCATGATTCATCCGTTGTCACATATTTGTAAAAAATAGCTATTAATAATCGTGTTCGATCAGCTCAAAACACTGCTCCGAAATATCAAATAGTTTTTATTTTGGTTGATTTTGGGTTCGCGTGACATATATTTTTCAAAGACATTTCGCATGCCCAAGATGATATCTCAGAAATGTTCAAAATTTGTTATTCATATCTCTATGGTATTAGAAATCTCTAGAAACAATTTGTTCTGTCTTCCGAAACCTTTTTGTGGACTATTTCAATGTTTTCGCCGGTAACTGCAATATTTGGGCGTCTGGTACGCGGATAATCCTCGGTGTCTATATGGCCATACGGCATTTTTGATATTTTTCGCGAAAACAAATTCCAACTGGGGCGAAACCCAAATAAATCTTCATGTTCATGATTTGGCTATAGCGCAATTTTCCCATCAGAAAACAGTGCTTATAAAGGACAAGAAATACGTCGATATCCATTTCTTCGAAATAACAAAA
>JANTBZ010052697.1:0-10127 GCA_024741255.1 Exechia fusca | reverse complement strand
ATAGCTGAAAATTATTTGTTATATGTCGTCTAGAAAAACCAACAAATAGTTTTCTCAAATGTCTCTTTCACAAAAACAGCTTATAACTATTGAAATTTGGAAGTAAAAAAATCGTGGCTTTGTGCATAAGCGTGAATCGACAATATTAACACTTGTTCCAAAGGGCATTAAAAGCGGACCATTCCTACTATATTTTGTCTCGATTTTCTAATTTATCGAGTGTCCGACTGCGGGCCATCTACTCTAACATTGCCCGCCGTACGTTTACTGTACAATAAAACGAAGTAGAATTTGTTTTGACTAGTGGCTTGGGAGAAAATTGACTGTCAGATATGAATCAAATGGGCAGAATCATACCGAATATGGGTGAACAGTTTTTAATCTTACATTTTTTATCTACGGGCCGTCACTTTCACTAGGACTTTCGATTCGACTCAAATTCGTTATTTCGAACCAGTCTACGGCCAGTGTCCGCCAGGTCACGTACGGGTGTGATATACATTTTACACGCGCCAACAATGTGCGCAAGTACACGCAAGTAGGCAAATACACACACCCCACATGCGATTGAATTTGTGCGTGAATGCGCTGCCGCCCGTTCGTTCCGACGTTCGACGCTCATCGTCGATGCACTTACCGTCCGTCCGTCCGACCGTGCAGTTCGACTTGGTCGTCTTCCTGCGTGCGTACGTGATTGCATTTAGCATCCGAATGCGAGGCGCACGCAAGTCGACGATGATGACCGGTTGTGATTACTATTATTGGGCGTGAACTGGCCACTGGCCACTGACATGTGCACCACCGATGAGCTTCTGCTCGCTCGGCGTACGTGAGCATATTTACGCACAATATTTGCATGCATCTGACGGAGCTGCAGCGAAGCGCGGACAAATGGGCGAAATGACATTTGACCCGTTCGTGCTCGAAAAGGCGGACAACTCGCGCAGCGAATCTACTTGTCCGATTCGACGAGACGCATATAATATAATTGTTCGAGAGAGCAATTGTGTAGGGGCGGCGCATTGCGAAGAATTACTAGTGGAAAAAACGGCGGATGGTGTGATTGTGCTCAGTGAGCACGATTTGACGACCATTCCGGCCGTTTGATGACGTATGTTTGTGACGTAATCGGCTGCGTGACGCCATGGAAATGAGTATTTTGTACTATAGGGTTTTCCGTTAGGCTGTGGAAGTGACATTGCGATGATGTTTTTTTCACTTGTGAGAATTTCTAATGGCATTTTCTTGGGAATATAATTTCAGGCAATTAATCGACTGATTTCTTCGTATAAATCGGACAACTTGCTGATGTTCTGAATAATAACGATTAATCAAAATCCACCGAGTCACTCGACTCTTTTGTAACTCAATATTTGAGACACTATTCCAGGTTATATGTAAACTTTTTTCATGCTAACATAAGTTGTAGCCAGATGATTGTGCTACTACTTATCCTGAAAAAAGATTACATATAAGCTGCAATAGTATCTCGAATGTTGAGTGGAAAAACTATTTTCATGATCTTGACAGTAAACAACGAAGGGGAGGGTAAGGCGAATCGCGCAACTCGACTCTATGTTAACTCAATATTTGAGACACTATTTCAGCTTGAATGTATACCCTTTTCAGGCTAAGTTGTAGCCAGATAATCCTTTCCGGTATCGTCGATACTCCTTTAAACTGACATTCAATAAATTCAAAAGGTGCAACACTATACTAACAACACCGTGTATTTTTTTACGATCTTGAAGTAAACAACGTTGTACTTGACTTTGTGACTCAAATACTGGACTTGAACATGGAAAATTAATAAAAATATGATCACGCGAAGAAAAATAAGACTTGAAAAGCCACGGAAGAGTATTACTTTCGGAAGCGTATAGAAGATGTTATTCACTCAGGTGGCTAACAAAAATCACCAGTAGGTGATTTAGGGTTAAACCATGGTGCAAGAAATTAGTAAATTATATTTATTACTGCGAAACAGTTATCTTGCCGGTAAAATTTAGTTGAGAAAGGATTCATCGTCATTCATTTCATCGTCGATTTCCTCGACTTTCAAATTCGAATTTATCCATTTATCCCTCATTTGTGTTCACCCATAAGTATCCTCAATTCCCGACGGCATCGCGTCGCTCTCATAAGGTTGAAAATATTCGAAAAAATACACCACAACAATTGTCGACAAACGACTGCGACAATCGCTTAATATTATTGTTTTTTTCCTGCGGTATGTCACATGTAGAAAGATTAGGGCATTTCTGCGGCGTCTCGACCACAAGTTGGAAAGTACACGTGTTTGTGTGTTTGTTCCTCGTTAACTGTCTATTAGTCACCGATACAAAAAATAAAACAGCGGTAATGTTCGCAGTTAACACGATAATCGTCTCGACTGTTGTGTCGTATGTGAGTGTGGGTAATACCCAATGAGCTCGCGTTGACGCGAATTAACACGCATTGTTATATGCTGTATGCGGTATGCGGTGTTCTATCTGGCACTCCGCGCGTCGGTGCGGTTTGACCTCCTCGCGGCGGCTCGATATAACCGAAACCGGTGGTGGCGACAAAACAAGTGGTCGCGCGATATATCGCAATTTAAATGTTACACGGGCTCTATAAAGTTTGATTGAAGTGCTTCATTCGTCGAACAACGGTTTGATTAGATGCGGTATTTTCTAATCGAATTCGCGTGTGCTTGCACCAAAATAAAGCGCGGTGATTAGCTAATTATTTTCTGCGCACATGTATCCTTGTGCAGTATGCAGTATGCAGTATCATATCGGGAAACGGATGCGCGAACTGTGTGGACACGCAACGCTCATCGACCGCAAACGCCAATCGCGTTCTGGCCCGCCGGTGTGCGTTTCACCATTGACAAAATTGCCCGGCCCGACCGGAGTCCGCCGGAGTCCGGCCGACTATAAATATATTATTTCCGCGAGTCAATCACATACGGCCAGGAACGCACACCAACCGCTCGCATTACATTACATGGGTGAGGGACGAAGCAGGCGGGCGATCACTGTAGTAGAGTACATGCGTGATTTATTCGTCTAATCGAATCTCGCGAGTCTTGCGCGTGAGTATCGCTGACCTCGCTAATTTATTTGCTCATACTCCTGAATACAGCAGAGATGTTATTCTCTAGCAGACTTTAGTTTTCAATCTGGTTGAAATTTACATCTATCTGCTGAATGGAATTTTGCGCCAAGACATGAGAATATATTCCATGGCCAATAAAATTGTATAATGGAGAAAATTGTAGCATCAAAGTGACCCAAATCTATAAAATATAATTGACAAAAACAAAATGGACCATGAATTGCATCATAAACATCATCCGATTTTTATGGTTCTTTGGATTTCAAATTCGAAGTCAAGTAGATTAGAACATAAAGAAGCCGGAATGTTAAAATTTGAACCAGGGCTGTCGGAAATTGTCAAAGCGATACAAACTTGAACAATATGCATCAAAGCTAGCAGGCAAGTAAAGGCCTTGCATTTTTTTGAGTTTATGATTCAACCAAATAGTGAAAGAAATACAAACCTCAACAAAGTGTATCAATGCTAACAGACAAAAGAAGTGATTCGCTATTTATTATTTCACAATAAATAAATTCGATGCACGAAATAATAACTCATGCATGCATTCCAAAAGTGTTGATTCAAGAAATTCCACTGCGGGCAGCTCTACTGTTATAACAATCAATCTGTAAGTTATTTTTCATTGCGATCGAAAGTCTGCGGTTATTTAGATCTTTTAACCCGTCCATTACTGGTAAACCTAACCTCAATACTTTGTCGCTTTCTCCTGCGAGAAATTGATTTTTTTTAAATATTTTGAATCGATTCACGTAGATTTGTATTTTTTAAAGCTTATATAGAAGCCAAGATATTCAGAAGAAAAACCTCTTGCGGCGTGGCCAGGCGCATGCGGTAATGGGCGAGTCAAACACCTGAACGGTCATACATAAACCGCGCGGTCTCCTTAGACCAGTCTAACCAACAACCGTATATTCAGTTTTAACTCAATAGATATGAATGCATACTCCACGCGAATACATAACAAAACATTTAGAGCTATATGTAAAAATGAGCTCAACGAATCAATTGAAGATATTTTTCTGAAAAATGCATTCAGCTCGAGTAATGTACAATGGAATAGCCACTGGCATGAAGGGCCGAAACTAACCACATGAGAGTTAACTATTGCATAAGCAACATCATCCTTTCGATGAGATATCTATAGTTTAGCCAACTCACCGAGAATCTGCGGTGCATTCAGCTTGTAGTCGTGACAGTCGGCCGTCGCGATGTGACCGGCATTTGCACTGCCGCCGCCGCCGCCGATGGCTTGCACACGGCAATCTGCCGAAGCAGCGCTGTTGTGGTCACTGTTAACACTGTGATGGTTGTTGTTCGTCGCACTACTGTTGTTATTATTGTTGTTGCTTCCGTTGTTGATGTTGTTGTTGCTGTTATTGGTATTATTGTTGACGATGTTGCCCACTCCGCTGGTGCTCAATTGTTGAGCGTCACTACCGGAAAGGTTTGCGGTCGCTGTATTCGTCGTGGCCGATGTGGCCGATGCGGATTTCCGTTTGTACGTCGTCTCAAGGTCGCGCAACTGTGCGCCAAATGAAGCGCGCTGTGGCTGCGCCTGCGTCTCCAAGTAGCCGCGCTGCTGCTGCTGCTGTGGATGCTGCTGCTGCTGATGGTGATGCTGGTGGTGGTGTAGATGATGGGCGGCCGCGGCTGGATGATGGGGGAAGCCATTCGGACCTGCGAGACATGAGGTAAATTCAATTAGATTATGATTGATTACAACTTGTGCGGGGTTCTTCAATAAAGACGTTCATTCCCTTCACATGTTCATTACATAATGTCGGCAATAATATCAGTAGAAGTGATCGAAGGTGTAGAAGGCCGTTATTACTACTTCGAAGCAGCATTAAACGAGCTTATACTTTTGTATGTATTGTCATTTTAACAGTCGACATACCAGACGAAATCGTACTTATTCTTGAGACCCGTTATATGATGGGTATTATCAAACTAAAAAATACAAATAAAATGTATTGTATTGCGAATAATCAGACCTACAAAGTAATACAACAAGTATTCCGATTGAACACATAGAGACCGAGTAATATCCCAGAGAAAATGATGGAATGCAGCCGTGGCGTTGCGTGGTACGTCGACAGTTAAAGGACAAACCAGATCCGAATTTATTAATATGTAATACAAAACTCGAAACAAGGAATAATTTTCCCAAGCTATATTATGGTCGATGTTATTTATTCAAGTTTAGGTAAGCATATCCTCAAACATTGGCTGCGACCAGCGAATTTATTTTAACAAGTACATATTGATCTTTCAGTATTGTAACGTGTGAGAAAAACAAGGAGCGATAGCATGAATGTCAATAACAAAGTGTGAGGTGCATTTGCATAGAGCTCGTTGAACGAACATGCTCCCACAAAACCAGTTTTTTAGCTGTCTCTGCTTCTCTTTCACACTTATAGGGGTAGTCGGTACAATATTGTTTTACAAAAATCGCGGAGATGCGAGGATTTTTGTTACCTACAACGAATACCATATAGGTAAAAAAAATCCTCGCTTCTCCGGAATAATAGCAGCGTCCCGCGATGTGGTCATTTTATCTTCCAACAGGCTCTTCCATTCAACTTCGAAGATCGAGCGTTCCTTATAAAAACCTCTCTGTAATGTGAAGCAGTTCATACAGATGTGCACTGTGCACCTCTAGAGCAGCATATGCCTGACGTGTGCCTGATGCTCGTTGCTGCTTGCGTGCCCATGTCATCTTGCACAATATTTGGCACGCGACGCCGACGGTTGAACAGCCGATGTTGTTACAACTGATGTTGTTATGAACCAAGCAACAGAAGCTCTTCCTGAGTGCCATGAATGAGCATCGCGTGCAGAAGTGTGCTGCAATTATGATTGCACGGGTAGCTCGGCGGTGCTACGCTCTTCGGCACATATGCCACATATGCCAAGCACATACGGTCGCCCGGTCTACATCGGTCCAGGTCCATTAAATGCACTTGCGTGTGCGATGCATGCACATGCACATTGTTTGCGCACACGCGTCTGCATGCGCCAATTGACCGGTGCCATCATCGGTCGAAAAATGACCGGCTCATCGGCGCTTTTTGTCTCTGGCGGCGCCGGCCTTATGCGATGGCCACATGGTCGCCGTATATCCGGAAAATAATGCTACTATGTGCCGAACGAAACAACTGTTGCAACTTTTCGAACTACATCGTTAATTTTGTTCGCTGGCCATTGTGTGTTTGGTGTTTGACGATAATTGCGCGCAATTTTAATAAAGTCTTATTGAATTTGAATTGTTATTCTCGAAGTAGTCACATATCGCGGTCGAATCGCATAGCACTCGTTTCGGTCGCATACGCATATGAGGCGATGTGAAATTGGTAGCATTCGTCGGTTTATCGCCGAGTTCCCACGCATGATATTTGAGTATATGCCTCGGAATGGACAAGTTCTAACACAATTTCACGCTGATTCCCACACGCATGACACACATGATAATGATAACGACGACGCGTCACGTACTCCAAAACGTCATCTATTAGTCGGGTGAACAAGTTATAGTGGATATTGCTTCAAGATTTAGGTGTGGACATTAAAAGCTGCGTTTTTTCATTGAAAGTTAGGCTATGCCACTGGAGAACGGTGCAATATAATCGATTCGAATTTCAACTAATAGCTAGTTATAAATCTCTGACATTACTCGGTGAATTTTCAGCTCTCTGCTCTCTGGCCCAAAGAATACTCGGTCCTTCGGTGCAGACCAGACAACAAGTCATATTCTATTTATATATGATAACACTGAGACGTGTTTCGCAAAGACGAGAATCATCGAAATAATTTGTTTACATTTTATGAATTTACTTTCATAGAAGGACGATATACCAAATTTGACATCGATAGAACTTTTGGTTCATTCTATATTTCGTGTCCTTTACGAACACTGCCTAGAGCCAAATCATGAACAAAAAGTGTTATTTGGGTTTCGCCCAGCCGAAACGAAAAATTCGCCAAAATTATTCAAAATGTCGTACTGGCTATTTGGACATCGACGAATATCCGCGTACCAGACGCCTAAATATTGCAGTTACCGACGAAAAAATCGAAAAAATCCCCAAAATGATTTCGGAAGACAGAAAAAATGGTTGATAAAAATTGCTAATGCCATAGAGATATGCATAAAATGTTTTTGAAAATTTCAGAAAAATGATCTTGGGCATGCGAAATCTCTTTGTAAGATGTGTGCCGCGCAAACCCAAAGTCAACCAAAATAAAAACTTGTTTTATATTTCGGAGCAGTGTTTTGAAATTAAGCTATTTTTTTAGAAATATGTGACGAAATATAAAAAGACAATAATGATAGACCTTAAATTGCATTTTTGAAGTGCCTGAAGTCCAAAATTGTCAAAATACGATCAACATGGCGATTGAAAATGAGTTGTTACACCAAGAAAATACGCACTTTCATTGTTCGCTGAAAACGTTGGGCAAAATCAAAGACAGGGTTATGAATTGAGATCCTATCTACGGTATTATCCGGATTTGGTCCGTACCGACTATTCTATGTCTTCAGACCTCTGAAAAATGCTCGGTAGGAATTGACTTAGCACCGATGGAAAAAATATACCAAGAAAAATACATATTTTAAGGCAAAAAAGAATACGTTCTATACGAAGGGCATAGAAAAGACGTAAGATCTCCATTTTCGGTATATCCTCCTTCAATGGAACTATATTCATTATTCACAAATAATCTTATCACTCTAGTATCAAGGTTTGTGTCAATTTCTTCAATAGGTACTAAATTGGGAGAACGGAAACATGTCGATTATTGAAAACAAAATCGTTGATTGAAGTATCGTTATCAAGCCCTCTCTGGACCTCTCTGAACTCATTTTTGTGAGACTCTTTGGAAAGAAAATTGTGCGCCAGTAAACATCAGAACGATTCTAGCAGAGAAGATCGCTATATCGCGCGAGAAATAAAACATAATTTATGGAAAATGCAGCAATCAAACGATTTTTTCAGATGCCAATAAAGACTGCAATTCGGTTGATATTGTATTCAAGAAATAATCCCAACAAATTGTGAAAGTCAAAATTTAATAATAATATTCTGTTTATGAAATCTGTCGATATTGGTTCAAAAGTTATTCGATTTTCTAATAGCTCCTAAATCAATAGAAAACTAGTCGATACCGATAACTAACAAGATTCATTAACGCGGTTTCTGTTATCACCACTATGCATTCACTAGTAAATACCTGGCAGCGGCGCAGCCGCAATGTAATGATCGATGTCGAGCTGCTGGAAAACGAGCGCATCGTGCTGAGGATCGAGGGCAGGCGGCGCTGGTCGCGACCATTTGGCCGATGTCTGCTGGTTCTCGGGACCGTCGCCGAGAGCGACGGCGTCGTCGCGATCGAGGTCCATGGCGGCCAGCTCGGATTCAAAGTCGTCGCCGCCGCCGCCGGCTTCGTCGTCGTCATCGTCGTTGCTGTCGATTGTCGGGTGAATATACAGTTTATCAAATATGTGTCGAAAAAGAAAAGAATGTCCACTTAACCCATGGGTTTAATATTTTAAATGGTTTTCTTGCTTATCCAACATTACACGAAATACGTGAGTATGTCACGCAATGTACAATTTCAATTTGGAAACACATCGCAGAATGTAGGCTTCTTGATGGGCTCAAGAGTTTCAGGCTTTAACATATTTTATGAACATGTTTGCCTTCATTGACAAAGGCGATCTCTATTTTAGATCGCCTCGCTTCTACAAATAACTACTCTGTTGGATATGCAAAATTAACCCTTACAATGCAAACAAGACTTCATGAAATGCACATTGCCAGAGGTCAATAAACCGCTGAATGAAGTGGAAATTCTCGACTGCCCGACTGCCCGGAAAAATTGACGATTCATGAATTAGACTTCGTTGTGCGTCGTTGTCTAAATGATGAAATGTGCGGCTTACGACTTACCGGAATTTCTTCTGCGGCTGGTTGGGGGTGAACGTCTTGCGTTTGGCGCCGTGCATGATGGGGCGCCTTCCGTGTACCTTGTGGGATTAGGTTGAGGAGGCACTAATTAGCGAATCGCGACAGGATGGGACGTATGCAAAAACGAGGGAAAAGACGCGACTTTTGAGTTTCGTTGCGGGAATGTTTACACTTTTGCGCGCAATCTTCGCGAATTTTGCAGTTGTTGTAGAGCGGAGAATAACAACAGCGATGCCAAATGAATTCAGAAAAGTTGACGGCATGTCATATAGTTGATGCAACTTTGGCTAGGTGTCGCACGAAACTCTGAAGAGCACACATTCGAATGTAACTTCACTTCGAATAATTAATTTCCGAGAATTCTAGTATATGTTTGGTATGAATTCTAGTATGCATGTAGCCATTAGTTCGTTGGAAGATCGAATATTCGAAAAATGTTTATAATTATGTTGCATTCAGAGCACTGATCGCATCAGTCTGATGCGAAACGACAGTTTATGTATTGGAAGATTGAAAACCAGAGTATATTTACTGTAGAGTTCAGTAGTATTAATCTGAGGAATTATTTGACCCCCATGATTTTGTAAAAGGAGTTATTTAACAGAATTCAGAATACAATGTGTCTTCCATCAAAATCGTTCTACAAATATAGACTAATATCTTATAGGATTTAATTTATCTCCAATCAACGCGCTAATAGGAAACATGATGAAACCAATCGAATGATTGACTTCGAAGCGGATTTTACATGTGTATCTGAATCTTCTTGTGACTCAACGATAAAATATAAAATTCCACAGAGTTATGCACAGAGTTATAAACAGAGTTCTCCTACAGGTTATCTGAAATGTACCATGTTTTACACTTTGTTAATACCCATGAGCGTGCACTATATTGATGGAAATTGAAGGCTCGAATTTACGCTAATCGCTAAATATACATCTCAAGAATCACTCTACCATTTTTCATTCTGGCCTTAACCCTGACAAGGCCAGACGTGTACCCGGGTCCCCAAATGCATTTCAATCGACATTTACAGGGTCTAAGAACCTA
>JANTBZ010052686.1:0-10135 GCA_024741255.1 Exechia fusca | reverse complement strand
TTGAATTAAGTCCTGTCCGGAGCACACGCACTAGTGTCTAGGGCAGCATAGTATATAATCACATTGCTTACTTTTTTATAGTTTAAGTATATTGTACCCTAATAATACAGATATGAAATAAAAAACTATTTTTAGAAAAAAAACAAAAAAAAAACGAGAGTATAGACGGGAGGCCAAGACCAGTAATGGGTTTTAGTACCACAAAAGTATTATTATTAACTACCTTATACCCTGAAATTCCGGGCTTTGATGAGTAGTACACACATCAGACGCGCGCACGCGAGAATACCCTACTCGACTAGAGTAGTACACGCGTTTTGCGCGCTGTGCGCCGATGTCGCGCTCGGTTAGACAAGTGTGCGTGTGTGCGTGCAATCTGGTCGAGCGTGCGAGCGTGTGTGTGCACGGATTGCTTGTTGTTTTTACGCACAATGCTCGGAAATGATAATCGCCAGCGTCTCGGCTGTGACGACAAAACACTCGAGAGATAAACACAAACAGAAACTGACGACGTCTACGCGTGCCTGGCCGACAGGCGGCAAGTAATAAAATAAAAGCGACGACGTATTCAATGAAAATGTACCAACAAATTGTGGTGGAATATGCGACGGAGACGGAGGAGGGAAGCTTTCGCACAGTGAGAGAATAAACGATTGGTCGCGCTGATTGGGGTGTTTGCGAAACAACCAGAAAAACTGGGTAGTTCTGTACACACATGTTATGGATCGCGTTGATTGACCCCCAACGTGATACGCGTAGGATGCAATTCACCGGCAAGTGATTAATTTATTCAGCATCATGTTGATTTATCACCGGGTGTGAAACCGCATTTCTAAACCTGCTGATGATGTGCATGGATCAGTTGTGATAGTATACGTCTTGTTGCTAACCTGAAATTAATATAATATAATATTGGAGCAAAAGGAAATGTTGATTAGCCAATCTTATCGCGTCGATGCTAAGTCACTGTGACAGCAATCAGTTGAAGCGAATTGGCAGCGCACATTTGCATTGCAGATTAGCTGCTGCTGGCCTGAAATGAAGTCAGGTAAAAATAATTGGCACGGTTTTATAATCTTTCAGGCGCGTGTCAGTACACGCATGCATACATATATGAGAGTATGTGTAGGCAGATCGCCGGCGATTTCGATCCAAATATTGTGTCTTCTATAAAAACTGGATCGTTAGCGAATATTTCGCTCGCTTAGGCCGACGATTGGCAGTTGTCAGGATTTTTGCGTTCGATACACTCTGGCGTACGTGACAATTGCCAATTGTAATGGTCACGTACGCATCTTGTTATTATTTGTTCACACAGCCAAAATGACAGTAAAACAGGTTGGTCCATAGCAGAACAATAGTCAATCGCAAGAACACAACCACCTACATCTCTGATACATAATAATCTGACCGCTGTTGTTGACACATGCTAATTATGCTCGAGGCGCGTGCAGTCACGATACACACCGGCATTCTCGCATATCGTGACTGCCGCGTGGTCTCTCGTCTCCATATCGGGCATGCGCGCAGGTTCACGAAGTGCCGTGTTGTTATGCTGCTGTTATTACTATATGTTCACGGTGAACCGTGACCGTGAACATGTGTGAGCAATCAAGTCGAGTTATGCGAATCAAATGATATTACACACAAACCCATAAACCCATTGAGCATACGTATACTTTCAGTTTTTGCACGGTATCGATCGTTGGATACACGTAAACATGTTGTGGTTCGCGATGCTCGAGCTCGCGCCGTTTCAGCTGTGAATGAACTCGTGCAGATATTGTTGCAATTAATAATAATATAACCGGCTCTGTAAAAAATGCGAAGTAATACTTCTAACTTCTCGCGTATATCGAGTGTGCTGACGGAAATGGCCGAGTCGAGTTTATTGCATATCGAGTCTATTGGCGTGAAGCGCACTTTCAGGACAAGAATGTATGTTTCATGACGTGCATTGAGAGGGTATCGAAACAATCGGGATAACTGACCATCCTGAAAAGAACTTTCAACATAAAACATAGAAGTCAAAAGGGAGAAGCACATCAAAAGCAAACTGAAAATTACCACGGAGGATTTATGTAATTCATTTTGAAATACCAATTGTGATTTAATGATTTACGAAGTCAGTTTCATGTTTGAAGTTCCAAGTGAATTACTATCCCCAAAACATAACGTATGTTAAGCTCTTGTGTGTTTCGAATTTGCAAGTAGATTTTAATTCAATCATCAACATCTATGTACATCCAAAGTACCTCTTGAATGTTGGGCGTCTTCATTACGAAGCTTATCTTTAGCTTTAGCTTTAGAAAGCGAAGATAACGCGATCATTCGATCACTAACGTGGAATTCAACCCAATTGTTAAAGCAAGACATCGAAGCGTTTGCAGCGAAATTCAATAACATATGATGTGCTATGCGCAGAAAAAACAATTAGCCCATTTAGCCTACATTGCGATTGACCTATCATTGATGCTTTATATGGTAATTGGTAATTACATGTATTCGCACTTTATTCGCAATTCGCAGTTTCACAATTTCTATTAGACGAAAATCCAACACGATAATTACAATCGCCTGCAGGTAGACAGCTTCAGTATTTCGAATAATACTATGATCGTAGTCCGTGTCATTGCGAATAACGCTGATCGCGAGCGATCGATGAACACGTTTCAATAGAATTTAAATCGGTTGTTGTAACTGGCGACCCGATCGGTGCCACTTGTTTCGTGCGAGTAGAAGATACCTGTGTGTAAAACGAGTTGAAAACAGCAAGAACGAATTTTGTTCAGATCGAAAAACACGAGAAAATATTATATTCTATGAGCCCATTTATTCGATTTTCAACAATGAATTCTCAATGTTGTTCAGGGTTTCGGTTGGTGTGTGTATTATTGATAGTTACATGGTTACAATTGTTACATACATTAGTTTGAAATGGGGTGTTTTTCGGGGTGGGGGAATAGCGGGTGTGTTAGAGTTGGATTAGCGTTAAGTGGGTGGGTACATTTTTGTGTTTATGTTGTTTGCTTGTGGCCTATACATCGAATATAATTTACATTAAGTACAATTAAATGATTGCTCATGTTATGCATAGTTTTACACACCCACAATTGAACGATTTTGTCTAATTAAGTACACACATTCTCAATTATATTATACGCAACGCACGTTGTTTATTCCGTTTTAATACAGGTAGATTCAACGATTTAGCCAATAGCAAGTGCGTTCGTACTTAATCGAATGCGACACTGAATTTCGTTTGTATAAGCGCGTGATTGCTAGCCCGATGTTCTACAATACATACTGGCCATTGGATTTTGTGAGGGGTTGTAGTGCAGAAATGCGTCAATGAAGAATATGTCGAGATGTCAATTTCGCTCGCGAAGAGATTACGTGTTGCATGTATTATACGATACTATGATATTGAATTATTCTAGTTTGGACCAGCCAACATTTTTAAAAACATTTAAAAAACGTTTGTATATTTTCGGTGTGTGTGTGTGTGTGTGTATGTGTGTCTCAGCAGCAGTTGTCTACTATGCATGTCGTCATACATTCGTGTTTAATGTTTTGTCTGTGTTTTATACTAATTTGGCAATACTAACGATAATATAATAGTAATGTTCATAAATATATATATATATATCTGTAATACGTATCATATATATTTTCTATACAAAATGAATGACTTCAGGTGGTCCGAACTACGCGGCGCAAAACAGCTACGGAACATCCGCGCGCACACATTGGATTAATTGCAACTAATACACGCACTATACACATATTGCACATTACATACTAGGGTCATATTTCATGGTAATGGGGAATTTGTGTGGTAGGACCGCAAATTACGTCTAACAAAATGTTTTGTCTCAAATGCTTGCGTGCTTATGCTGTTGCGTTTCTCATGTTATCAACATATTTTTCGGGGGCGTTTGGAATCTGGACAGGTTG
The DNA here is from genome assembly GCA_024741255.1 of Exechia fusca. Taxonomy (NCBI): domain Eukaryota; kingdom Metazoa; phylum Arthropoda; class Insecta; order Diptera; family Mycetophilidae; genus Exechia; species Exechia fusca. The sequence continues at coordinate 6,178 of JANTBZ010052686.1, read as the reverse complement.
GCCACGTGTATGTCACTCTACAACCTACACCGAAGAACTTGGGGGCAATCTACATATTGGCTATTTTAGCACCTGCAAATTCGAATAGGTTAGCCAATTGAACAAGCACATGGAATTATTCAATTTCATTCGCTTACCGCTCCTCGTCGGTCTCCTCGAATGACTTCTGTTCGTGCTCGGGCAAAAACATGACGATGAAGCCGCCGACTAAACTGACAGCGGTCAGAATAAGCATTAAATAGTTGGGTGCGTCATCGTGCTGTATAGAAGAACGCAAATGCACATTGTAAATTGTAAGTTACAAATCATTATAATATGTTCGGCCTAATTATGTAACTTAGGACGAGTTGTCCTTAGAGTATTACGAGATAAGTATAACAATTATGTGGTATGAATTGTTTAATTATTCTTTAATAAATGGTTCCCACTATTTTGTGCTAAATTTGGCACATACTAAGACATGCTAAATTGACAAGCATAAAGTGGAAGAACTTATTCCGTAATACACTACAGACTCCTTGTTCTCAGTTACATAAAAACTAGTCCGAATTTCGTTCAATGCTCACCGACACCGGCAGATATGGAACTCCGATCAGCGCCAGTCCGGCGGCCAAATTGCACGCACCGACGCCCGCATTCCGAATGGCCGTCGGATACAGTTCGGCCGTGTACACCGGCATTATCGTGTTGCCCGCCGAGATCGTGAACTTGCCCACCAGCAGGAAAGTGATCTTCGCGACCGGCGAGTTGGCGAACTGATAGTCGAGAGCGGCGACGGCCAAACACGACACGCCGGCCGCAATGAACGTCGAACAGAAGAACCACTTCTTGCCCACTTTGCCGATGATCACGATGGCCACGGCGATGGCTGGGATTTCGACTAGACCAGCTAGTGCCTGCACACGCGGAGAGATGGAATGAGATGAGAAAATGTAAAAACTAGCATGACCATTTTTGTATCATCAAGTTTCGTAAAATGTATGATTTTAATACAGAGAACACAAATTGAGAACATGTGTGTTGTTTCTGCTTTTAAATTTGTTATCAATACAATTTTTTTAAATTAAAAAATAATTTTTGAATTATTTTGTCGATAAATTTTTTTTTCACAAGTGAATTATTAAATTTAAACAACTTGCACCCACTTTGTGTTTCAATATTCTCGTGAGTCTCTCGAGTCTATGTTGACAGGATTCAGTCTCTTGAAGACAATACAGATTTTCATACAGATAGGACTATCAACTGGCATTTGATGCGAGAGTTTAAATATTTGTTTAATGAATTGTTCGTGTCGACACTAATTCTACATTTTTTCTGGTACTCACCGTTATCAAATACACATTAATCCCGTACTCGTTCATGTTCAACAGCAGCCCATAGTACACCAGATTCATTGCGAACCACACACCCAAAAAGCACATCGTAATCAACCGCAAATACGCCGACCGGAACAGATTCGTGCAGCCCTCATCCGCCGGCACGCGCGCCGGCGGCCGCAGCACCTTGTCCATATTATCCGGCACCTCTTTGCCATTCATCTCGCACGCCGACCGGATAATCGTCCGGACCTCCGCCACCCGTCCCTTGCACAGCAGCCAGCGCGGCGACTCTGGAATGACGAACAGCAGGAAGCACAGAAAGAAGCCCGGTATGCCGATCAGCAGCTGCAGCTGCCTGAAATCCTGCGTCGCGTACGCCATGCCGGAGATCAGCATGTACGAGAGTGGCAACGGGAACAGATTGTACATGCCGGCGATGGTGCGCCACTTGCCGTCGACGAACTCGATGGCGAGGATGAGGGCGGCGTAGGTGACGGAGACGGAGACGAGGCCGAGGAGGCCGCGGAGGACGAGGTACAGGTGCAGGGAGTGCACGAAGTGCAGAGCGATGCCTGCGATATAGGTGGTGGAATTGGACAATATTGATTGTCAACGTCAAAGTATTTATATAGTGAAACCTCCCTAAACTTCCCTTATCCGGAAAATTTGTTCGGTCCTGAGAACCATAAACACGATATGTATTTAAATCTACCTCTATAAGCCAAAAACTCTCTGAGCCGGAAACGGAAAGCACTTTACAAATGTTCTGTTTTCACTGAACCTCTGTGAGACGAAAAATGTGTACTTGATTTTTCAAAAAGTGTTATCATAAAGTGGCGGTTATCTTATTTCGCATTTTACACCTGCAAATACACTTTTCACTTGTTCTCGGAAATATTGAAACTTATCATCATTAAGAATATATCGAAATGATCAAAAGTCTCTATAAAAATTGTTGTGATATTATTGGTTTTTGAGTTATTGGTGATGAAACACAAAATGACCTTACTCCATTCAAAGTTTAAGGCCAACGACAAGCAAATTAAAGCTGAATGAACAAGTTATCCGTTCCATATAGTGATTGAGTTGGAATAATTTTGTCCAAGTTCGTGCACAATGAACAAAATCTAAAAAATAATTATTTTTTTTACACACTGTATTCATGACGATTGTGCCATAATCTCTAAACTAGAAAGTTCAAGCTTGAAGTACTTATTTGTTCGTCTTTGATACGACCATTATTAACGAAGATACAGTTTTTAAAGTGATCCTTTAATTGTTTCAGCTAGTGTAGGTATAGGTTTAAATAAGGTTGATGACATGGAGGGCGCATGTTTGCTCCGAGTGCAACATTATTCCGTCTCCTTCTACATATTCTCCTTCTAAATATTCAGCTATTCATACCGTTTATTTGACCCGGATGGATGTGAAGATGTGCAGGACCATTGGCATTTAGAGCCTTACCCCCAATGTTGAATGGAAATCACGCGTTTAGGAATTATTTACGTCGTGTCTTATTTATGATATGACTGAGGTTGTTCAAAAGTAATTCATTGTAACACACAATAAAAACTCGTTGTAATGAGAAAATTGCAATTTTGTCCGAGGAAGGAGCAACAACTAAATTGAATAACACATTTTATTTTTTAATTCAGGTCGATATTATCACCCAATCAAACGCTATCATAGAGCAAGTTCTACCTTCATGCTCGCGAAAAACCTTGCTCGGAAGAACAGTGCATAGGCCATACTTTAAATCACGCTTGGACTCACCAAAAATCGTCTGCAGTACCACCGATATGAACAGCATCTTCTTGCGCCCGAAGCGATCCGACGAGTAGCCGCTGATTATGCCGCCAGTCGCCACTCCGGCCAGAAAAAACATCTCCGCGACCGATCGGAGATTCTGGCGATCGCACACCATGTCCCACTCGGACACCCAGGTGTTGCCGACGTCATCGTCGGTGGCGTACTCCCAGGCGGTGCAGGCGATCAGTTCGTCGGCGGCACGGCCGAGCAGGGCCTCGGGCGTTTGGAGGGTGGTGAAGGAGGACTGGAGGTTTGGAGCGGAGAGCAGAGTGATAGACCCTATTAGTCGCCATTGTTGTGAGATTCTTTGGAAAGCAAATTGTACGTCTGTAAGCCTCAGTCTGTATACGAGTTCAATGCAAACATTAACAAACATATATTTAAACATTTTGTTTATAAAAGTCGATTCATTGGTCCAAAAGATATTCGATGTTCTCATAGCTCCATCAATGTACACAATTTAGATTCAAAAGAATAGAAAGAAATTTTAAAAACAAATGACAAAATTCGGCGTATATCTAGATAGTTCCTTAGTGTTCGACATCATTGAAATAGTATAAATTTTCGTAATGGTTTTTCATGAGACCTAGAAAAGTTTTCAGGGTACATGTACTCACCTGCAACACTCCTATCGTGCTGTTGACGAACTGATGGCAGTTGTCCACCGAACCGCTGAAATTTCGCCACTCCGCAACTGGCATGTCCTGTAAATGCGGTGGCCGTTTGCACCAGAATTGCTTGTCGGCCGACTACAGAGTACATGTCAAATGGTGGTCAGTAAAGATCATAACGACAACATTCTACTCTAATACTATATGGGTATTGTCCCGTGAAAATCGGTGTTCTGGTGCCATTACTCTAAAATCGATAACATTTTACGGAAGTGCCAACTTTTAGAAGATCAATTTAAAATGTTCATGACATTTCATCAAGTTTCATCATCATATACGAGCAAATGGAGAATAAATAATTTTGTTCCTTCATGTAACACTGTTTTCTGATGAGGAAAGTGCGGCAAAACAGGTTTTATTTATGTGGTCCAGGCTCTTCCCAAACCGAAAACAAAAATTGCAATTGTTTTCCAAAACTCCGTACCTGCCTATTGGTACCGAAGCCGATGCACGCAGTCGACGCCAATATGTAACAGTTACTGACGAAAACTTCTATAAGTCCACCAACAAATTTCGGAAACAGTAAAGATAGGAAGCTGAAGATTCCTGATACCATAAAGATATGAAAACAATGTTTGGATATACCGTGCAAACGATTTTGGGAATGTGAGAGCTTTCAGCGGTGCCGGAATACGCAAAAACTCACAATCGACAAATCTGTATTATCTATGAATTGAGCTATGAATTGTGGTCCCATCTACGTTTTTATCCGTATTCGGTCCTAAGTGACTATTACAAATTTCCAAATTCAAAATGGTGTCTCCAGGGAAAGCATGAGGCAGTAGGCAGTATAAATCGCCAAAAAAGGGTTAATGGCAAGGGTTAGCGACAAATACGTTCCGAATGTGATCGAAATATTGAAGGATCGCTGGATTTTGGCTAAAGGCACATAGAGACTATGTAGAGAATACAAAAAAGATCTCATCAAAAAGATGTTGTTTTCATAATTTTTCCCGGGACTTAATGAACCATGTAGTATACTCCGCTCACCTGATATATGGAGGATGCTATGTGAAATGTGTTGGGCACCTGGAACAGCGACAGCAGGAACGTCATCAGAAACTGATACCGCCCGTATTGGCCCATCAGCTCGCCGATGGCATCGCAGTCATCGTCCGTGTGCTTGTGCTTGGCGCTGGACGCGGTTGCGGCGGACAATCGCTTGTCATTGTTGCTGGTGATGCTGACGGTCGGTGTGGTGGCCACTGTGGCGGCCGTGGCGGCCGCATTAGCAGCTTTTGCGTTGTACATGATGACTGCGCGAGGACCGGAATAAACACAGAGATTGATCAGAATAAGTTCCAAATCTGAACACAAACAGACCAGATGCGGGTCAGCGATGCGACTCGTTCGAGCAAACAAATGGTTTAGACTATATTGCCAACACAGACATTTGCCATATAGAATATAGAACAGCGCAGTAATACGGCACCTTTGCACTTGAAGGTGGTCGTGGGCGCTCAAGTGGAACAATATAATGACAACCTGGCAGCGGCGGCTTCTGGGCGCACTCTGCCAGATAACAAGTGTATACATTTCGATTGTCCGTAAGAACAACAAACGAACGAGAACGCGCGCGCGATGTGCGATGATGATGTTCAAGTGAAAGCGTTTGTGCGCGAAATGCGCTCACACAGCCACAGACAACGCGGACGTAGAATCGCGCGCAGCAGTGATTGCAGTTATTGTATGCGTGTGTGTGGGAGTGCGGCGCAGGGCGAACGTTTCTGTATGTGTATCATATTAAATTTCGCATTTAAACCGTTCGTCAGGCACACGCTCATGTTGGTTTTGATGCGGTTGAATTACCACCTGCGAAGTTTGAAGTGTTACCTAAACGTAGCAATATCAAAAAGCAATCTCACTAAATAGTAAGAACAAAGTCCGTGATCATTCAATTCACATTTAATCCGGTCTGGAATAAATAGTTGTGCATAGACAACCCCCTCTCTGCATACAACTTATAAATCTTGGCGTACACGATAAGAGTTGATTCGAAGCTGGTAGCGCCACCATAGTAACAACAAGAACGAGCGGGCTACATTTATCCCAGTACGATGAAGTGATGCACATAAACCTGATATTGACGATATTGAATACATCATCATTTATATGAATTTCATCACAATTTTTCATGACAACAATGTTCGAGCCTTTTTTTGGCTCATAGAATTGCGATTTACATACGTTGCGCTGCTCGATCGACATGTATGGGAAGTGCCGCCGATTCTCGATGAAATATGGACCTTTCGTTAGTTCTTGTTTTTGCGTTTTCTAGATGACATTTTTACCCTCTGAATGCTTTGAGAGGAACCGTCTTTCGATATCCGATCTGGTTGAGGCAGAGCCAAAGATACCGAAAATATATACAGTGAAAAT
>JANTBZ010052685.1:0-25825 GCA_024741255.1 Exechia fusca | reverse complement strand
GCAGCGCAACATACGTTAATCGCAATTCTATGTGCCATAGAAGAGTAAAAAATGGGTCTCATGATAAAATGGGATGAAATTCATATTAATGAAAAAGTGTAAAATATCGTGCTAATAAATCAAGTTAAAATGTTCGAAAATGAGCGAGACATAAGGATATTCCGGAGTAACTCTTCATACCTCGACCCCTGTAAATACAAGTTTTTGTGACGATAGGCCAAGTTATTTCAGACCCAAGTCCCGTTTTATACAGAAATGCAATGTGTACTTGAGGCTTCAAGATGACGGAAGGAAGAGAGGCCTCCGAAATAGCAATGTCATATAGTTCAAACATGTAATCTACCAATTTATATATTAGGCGTTTGAATCAGTTTTTAAGGTTTTATTTCGGTATTCGAGGTGTTATTGAGCAAATGTGGTTCGAATTCTATTATTCAAACTACACTACTTGGAGCGGATTGACACGGATCTTCGTTAAAAAAGCCATCAATTCTCCGACTTCGAACTTTTTCGACGGAAGCTACTGTCTGACAGGGAAGCCCTCTCGAAGTTAACATTCCAACTAATTCAAACTCCTTCCAAATGGAAATGTATCATTGTTACCCTACAATTATCAAATGAACTAATGTGATTTCATATGCATATTACTGGTACACGCACACACAAATACTGTCTGTCCTGGCCAGTCATTTCACTGCAACCGAAAACAACCACGATCGATCGCCGATCTGCCAACATGCGCCCTGACCTCAGCCCAATCCCAATCGTCTCTCTCTCTCTCCATACGCATGCTAATTAGAGCGGCTGTGTGGGCTGCGTTCGTGCACATTCGTGCGTCTCTGTGTGTAATGTGCGGAAATTAGGGTTATTTGCCCACATCGTGGTGCGCAGCAGCAGTGGCAGATTTTGGCCTCGGGTAATGAGCTCCGTATGCTCTGCGGATCCGTTGAGATGCAGCACGCGATCCAATGCAAACATTATGCGTTTTCATGCGCAATCGCATTTCCGTTCTCTGCACGCCGAATTACGTGCGAATGGGCTAAATTGCAGGAGTGGTCAGTCGGTCAGAAATTGTCACACACACGCCGAGATGAAACGGGCGTTTCCTCGGATCGGAAAACACAGACGCCAGTGTATCATTTGCAGACACCAAATGTTTTAATTCCGAATGCAATGCGAGAAATGACGCGCCAATAAACGCAAAACAACTCAATGTACAATTGTATGTATTTTTGAATTCACACTCGGTCTGTGCTAATGTACAGTTTACAATTCACTGTCTGTGTGCATGGTTCAACGAATATGTAATTTATCTAATTATAAATGTGTGTCTGTGTGGAGCAATGTGTCAATATTACTGGCTAGGATTAGGTTCATATTGAACTATAGATATTAAGTAAGTGTTAGAATTACGATCGCTACCTGCAGATTACTCGTCATGAAGATGTGAGAGGGATGTGTGTGTAGTTGTGTGTGTGTATGTTGCAGTATGCTCGATGTATGTGTGTGTGTGCGGTAAATGATCGTATACATTTTATACATTAATATCGAGTAATAGGTGTATGCTAGCAATTATTGACTGTGTGTAATATGTATCGAATATAATAAGTGTCTTATGTACAAACATGCGGGGTCATTTTGATTGTAGTGAGCTGATATTCTGTGATCGATTGGGCTGCAGCCTCCGATCCTTTATATTTAGTCATATATCTATAAAGTAGTAATATATTAACGCTGTTTTATAACATATAATTTATCTTCTCCAAAATAGGCTGGGATCTAGTCTGGCCGAACAATTTTTGTACGAATTTTGTCTAAACTGATTTGGTTAACGCTTGTGTGTGTGTGTCTGTCTCTGCATCAGATTCTAAACCCCTTCAGAAACCCCTCAGCTTCACAGCTTCTTCCGCTCTCTACGTCGCCACCTCAATCGTCTCATTGTTATTCAACGAGGACGCGGACGCCGCCGACGGTTCCTTATCAATGCACACATCCGACGTCTCCCCATCACTCCCCCCATCCTCCGTCTCATTGTCCACCGTCCCAGCACTCCTCGGCGTATACAACCCCTCCGGATACGCCGTCACCTTCCCAAAGAACGACCTGAAATCCTCATAGTAACTCTCCTCCCTGTCCGCCTCATTCGACGACGGCGAATCGCCCAGTCCCAGCCCCAGTCCACTCGCGTCCGCCTCGTGCTTCTTCAGATGCCTATCGAGATTCGTCTGCTGCCCAAAGCAGCGCTCGCACAGATGGCACTTGAACGGCCGCTCCTTGTTGTGGATGTTGCGCACGTGCCGCTGCAGATTGCTGGAGATGCTGAACGAGCGCTCGCAGTACTTGCACTTGTAGGGCTGCTCGCCGGTGTGGGTGCGCAGGTGGCGCGTCAGGTTGGCGCTGCGCGGGAACACTTTGCCGCAGAACTTGCACTGGTAGCGGTCCTTGAGCTTGCCGTTGGCCAGGGCAGCAGGATTACCTGGACCAGCGGAGCTTCCGCCGCCGAGGCCGCCAGCAAGGAGGCCGGCGCGGTGCAGGTGCTGGTGCAGGTGCTGGTTTTGCTGGTTCTGCTGAAGGTGGTGCTGGTGCTGCTGCTGGAGGGAATTGTGCAGATGCTGCTGCTGCTGCAAGTGGTGCTGGTGCTGCTGCTGATGGAACTGCTGCTGTTGCTGCTGCTGCTGCTGCTGCTGCTGCTGATGGAACTGCTGCAGCAGAATGTCGTGGAAGGGTTTCGCGGCGAAAGGGCCGCCCGTCGCCATGGTGGCGCCACTGCTGTGCCGTTGCATCAGATGCTCATAGCTGCCGGTGGCTGCTGCGCTGCTGCTGCCACTGCTGTTGATGCTGCTGTTGGTGCTGGCGCTGCTGGCACTGGTTGTGCCGGCTGAGGTGGCTGAGCTGGCCAGCTGGTGGCTGTCGTTGTTGTTGTTGTTGCCGACGGCGGACGGACGACCCATTGGGCCTAAAAAATGATTGAAACCGGGCGGAAAGTGGGCGCCCAGTCCGGCGGCAGCGAGCAGCGGATGGATTGGGCGAGGATAGTGCATCGAGGGCAGCTGGGAGGCGACTGCTGCAGCGGAGATACTGGCGCCATCTGTTGGTGACCCCAGAGGCGCTGGGCCAACGGCTGGCGCTGCGGCGATGGGCGACGCAGACGTCGGAGAGACGGTCGGTGCGGGCGAAGCCGAAGGCGATCGGCTGTCGTGACGGTAGGAGCGAGCTGGCTCCGATTGGAGCTCGAGCTCCGGGGAGGAGGCCGCCGAGTGCTGCTGGTGGTGCTGGTGCTGGAGCTGCGGTTGGTCCGGTTTCTTGCCGCCACTGCTGAAGGAGAGGTCGAGCGGCAGGTCGGCTGACGAGGCGCTGGCGTTGGGTGAGATGTCCTGAGGATATAGAAATGGGATGTTAGTATAATGTAACTTCACAACGTTCGATGAAGTTCCTCTTCGACTTACCTTCTTCTCCTCCATCTCGTCCGACTCGGCGTCCTGCTCCATTTTCGCCACAAATCCAAACTCCTTCTTCACCACAATGCTCGCCTGCTCCTCCCTCCTACGCTTCCGGTCATCATCTACGTTGTCCGCCAGCCGCGTACGCTTCATCGAACTGACGCCAAAGTCTTCGGCCGATCGCCGCGAGTCCACCGACTCGGCGGGCGAATGGCTCTTCGGTTGCAGGGCAATCGGACGCGCCGGCGAGGGTCGCGAGTAGCATGTGGCCTCCTCGGCCAGCGAGGGTGAGACCTTGTGCTGGGCGGGCGAAGCTGTTGCCGCCGACGATGGGGACGAATTGAAGTTGGAGAAATAGGGCGGCAGATGCCCGGTCAGATGATGAGTGCCGCCGGCGGCGGCTGTGGCCGTCGATCGGAGTGCTGGCGGCGGAGTTTTGTGCTCCGTCTGTTCGGGTCCAGCGCTCAGATCTGGGAACTGGCTGGCATGGCTGGACATTGGCGGCGGCGCCATCGGCTGCTGCTGCTGCGGCAGCGGCGGCGGGAACAGCATCGGGAAGGCGCCTGCGGTGGCGGGGAACAGATTGTGGTAGGGATTGAAGCCGGGCGGGAAGGGGAAGCCCGGAGCGCCGCGGAACATCAGGTACGGATGCTGGGGCGTCGACATGGCGGCAGAGGGGAGTTGCGGTGGTGCCGGTGGTGGCGCCGACGAGGCGTTGGCTGTGTTGGTCGGTGGCTGTTGCTGTTGCGGCTTAAGCAGATGGTCGCCGAGCGGCGGCGGAAGTGCGCCGGAGCTGGAGCCTAGCAGATGCGGCAAAGCGGGCAGAAGCGTGGACGGATGCGAGTGCTCGCTGTTGAGCTTCTGGTTCAGCTGCTGCTGCTGCTGCTGCTGCTGCAACATATGCAACTGCTGCTGCTGATGGCGTTCCCTCGTCCTCTGCAGCACTTGCGGATCGATGGGCGCACTGGGCGCTCCCGGAGGCGTCGAATCACAAAACCGCTTGTGCTTGGACAGCGACGTGACCGTACTGAAGGACTGACCGCACTTGGAGCACTTGATCTGCATGCGACAGTTGGAGTGCATGCGCTTGTGGCGGCACAGATTCGAGAATTGGGTGTAGGCCTTCAGGCAGACCTCGCACTGGAACGGCTTGACGGAGGAGTGGATGTGCGTGTGCTGCTTGAGGCCCGATGAGGTGGCGAACGTTTTGCCGCACTCGGGACAGGCGTGACTGCGAGCGCCGACGTGATGGTTGCGAATGTGGCGCTGGAGGTTGGATGGATCGCCGAATACCTGTGTGTGTGTGCGTGTCCGAGGGGGGAAAACGAATTGGAAACGGTAACAAACGGTTATTAGTATATGTGGCTGTGGATGCGATGATGTCGATGCGGAGGTTCGGACGCACGCACGCACGCACGTGTGAATGCTGTGATCGCGTGCTTATGTTGTGTGATGCTGAGAGTGCGTGTGGCGGCCTGAAAAGGGCCCGCGCAACAGCAGATCGAAGCAGCAGCAGCGGCGGCAGATCGCCGCTGAGAGCCATAGGTAATTGATGTGATGTGCGTTGCGCGCAGTGGAGTGCACGAGTGTCGATGTGAAGGGTGGTCAATTTGGAATTCTTACAAACATTGAGCATTTCCCTATATGATAACTGGAAACAATATTTTTTTAAATATGTCTGAGGTCCTCTTTGAAGCGTCAATTGGAAGCCTTCTGACTGTTCAAGTCGAGAACGGAATTATATGTTGTGTTTTGTGAATTATCATAACATAACTAAGTTTCAATTTGACCACTCTGTACTATGTGTGTGTCTGTATGTCTGGTGTCGGGTGGAAAGCATAACATGCAAATCAATCAAATTTCGGATAACTGTGCGCTGTGCGTGTGCTTGCTGCTGGGCCAGGCCAGTGTGTTAAACTGCAGCTCGGCGCGTCCAAAATCAATTTCATTGTCCGTGCTCTCATGAATGGAACTGCGCGCGCGCCACACCACATTTCCAGCTCATCATCACGCGCAGCATAGACAGGCGCAGACCGAAATAGAGAGAGACTGACGCATGCATGCGCTTCGATTGGTAATATAGATCTGGTCCGATCGATTGCGCTCGAGTCGCTCTGGTGCGTGGTCGCAGAGCATAGCCGTCGAGGCAGTCTTACATGATTTCGTGCGACGTTTGACACAGATTTGAGCGGCAGCGACGGCCGATCATCGGATCGGACTACATCGCACCATGTCGCGCGATATGCATCTCTCGAGTCGGCGTTTCGATTTTCGATTCGGTGTCTGTTCAAGAAGGTATGCGAGTATGTTGTAACTGTGTGGCGGCTGCGTGATCCACATTATGCGCACACGATCGACACATCGCACACACACACACAAAAGTAGCCCGGTAATGCTGCGGCACTTCGTGCTTTACGTAACTCGGGGCGGCATGCAAAGAACGCGAGCGCGAAGCTCATTAAAATCTTCGTGTGTGTGTCTATGTTGCTGGTGTGTCTATGCTGCGGACGAGTCGCGAGACCGATCGATCAGCGCGCGCGACGACGGCCGAGGCCCGATATTGATATGATGTGTTTTTCTTTTGTTGCGCTGGCTGGCTGCCAATGTCTTGTTGTGGAGTGTGCTTGATCTTTGAACGTATGTAACATGCTCACCGCGCATATTGCGATACGCCAGGAAAGGGGTTGTCGGGATTATGGATAAAATGGCATGTGTTTGATATATTTATAAATATATGCTGTTGAGTAATGTAGCATACATTTGATTTTGTTTATATGAACTATAGCATATTTTATATTCCTATTTTATAGTCCTGAAGTTGAGTATGCTTTTTCCGTCAATATGCTCCTCCAGCAAAGTTATTGATCGAATCACAGTTCACACATCCCTCGTTCAAATGTGTAACATGCACGACACGACGGATTCTCGGCCGTGGTCAATCTGAAGTGTTTGCGTGTTCAAATGAGTACGTGTCTGTGTATGTGTGTCTGTCGTAATTGCGACGACGACGATGGGACGATGCGCGATGAGCGATATCGGTGCGTGCCGATCACGCGTGCTCGAGTTCAAGTGTATGCTCGCTTGCGTGTGTGTGGCACAAAACCCTTTCGCTTTTCGGACCATTGACGGCGGCGGCGGCGGCGGTCGTGCGGGTGTGTTTCGTCACGTAAGCCCGGGTCGTGCGGCGGCGGCGGCAGCGGTGAGCACAATGAATAATGAATCGGCGCTGCGCATCGAACATTAGATCGCGCGCACGCGTCCGCTATGTTGGTGTCTATGTGCAATTAAACAGCGCGCGCGCGTGCGCGTGCGCAGATTCGCCCCGAAGGGGGCCACTTCGACTTTGGCACGCGCGCGCGCCCGACCAGAAATATGCTAGCAGCGAGCAGCATAGGTCGTGCGATGCGATGTCGACGACGACGACGACATCGACGGCTAATCCAAGGCTTATCGTACGTGTGTACGTGTATCGTCATACGGCACCCGTCCAACACGCCCGCCGCGATCTGCGGCTGGCGATCGGCGGCGGCACGAGTAGCCTTTGGGATATTCAGCGCCGCACAATGATGACATTTAATTGGAATGGAAATAATCATGCATGCATTTACGTGTGTGTTGTCCGCGCGAATGATTTATGTGTGTGTCGCACTGTTGACATGGGGGGCATGAAACAATTATTATATTGTGCGTAGCATAGATTGAGCATCGAATCGACAAAGGTCACGAGCGCACGCGCGGTGTCACGAGCTCCATTTGCGCCATCAAATGAACGATTATGATAAATGTAACGTATTTTTTGTCGCGTCGTCTAGTGTTCAGTGACATTGAAAATCCGGCGACGAGTACATACCCTATCGACATACGCTCTGGATGTCCTCAAATGCTGGTGGTCATCACAGTGGTCGTGATGATCCTTTTGTGTGCAGACAGAAGGAGAGAGAGAGAGTGGGCGCGAGGAGAAACAAAAGCATATTTGGGGTGTGATTATGCGTGATTGAGAGTGCAAAAGCCAGACAGATATGATACGGAATTCATGTTACACACGCACACGCTTTGCATATTCATCAATATTAATCGAACCGTTTATCGATCACATGTCAAAATACGGGCGCGCGCGCGCGCGGCATCGTCGAATGATGTTTGTGTGCGTGTGTTTTTATGCTGCGGCGACCGCACTTGCTCGTGAGAACGGCGAAACAGGTCGCACGGTTTGGCCACTGTGCGGGGTCTTCTCTGGTCGGATCGGATCACGACGTGTGCGCCTTGTGCATAGACGCGGACGTGTGGTCCATAAAAGAACATTAAACATACTTCATCGCTGCTGCTGTTGATCGCTGCCGACGCATGTCAGCTTTTCTAATACGCGCCGCACGCGATTGTTCGGACAGCAGTCAAATGGAAGCAACTTAGAGCGTGCGGATCGAACGTGCGGCTACACGCACGCACACGTATTGAGATGCGTGCCCGCCGATTGGCCCCATCACTCATCTTCGTCGAATGGCCGCCGTCGAGCAGGATCCACACCGCAACATACATGCTCATTGTTTGCATACCAAACAAAGTGCGTCGCGCGCTCGGCCTAATTGTGCCCCGTCTGCGGCGGATCGGAGAAATTTCACCATCGGCATGTTGCGCTGCTGCGCGCGCGCACAATTAATGTGATTAATTAGTCTGATGTCATGTCGATTGGGGCGCACGCACGCACGCGGGATGCCCGGACAGGCAGCTGACTGGCAGCAGCGCATATCATCGCAGCATAAGCTATGCTATGTGTAATAGCGCGCGCAAACGGAGGCAACACGCAGACACTCGGGTTGATGAGTGTATACCATGTTGCCTCCGCGCACAAAAGGTGCCACTCGGTTACACAAACACACGTCGCGTCGCGCGTCGTTGCGCGATGTTGAGCTGCCGCGCGCGCGCGCGCGCAACAGCGAAAATATGGTAATTGATTGGTGGAAATCAATCAACGAGATGGAAATTATTCAAACTCGTGCAACATAGCGGCGCAAGCGAGCGAGCGAGCGATGAGACGACGATGCGCAGCCGCGCAACATGGCTTTATGTTGCGGCACACACTCGAGAGATCAGCGAGACGAGCGGTGGCGGGATCAGCGACCCGGGCACCCGCGTTTGGATGAATAAGGGTTTCGCATTGTGCTTGAGCGCTCGCTCGCTCGCTCGCTCGCTCATACGGGCAAAGAATTAGATCGTGCAATGTCGATTTCGGCACAGTCTCTGTGCGCGTGCGCGGGAGCTTTGGCTCCGAAAGCGCGGCGCGCACACGTGCAATATTATTGCCGCGCAAAGCATCATTAGGATCATTAGTCGACGAGTGTGTGTGTGTGCACACGATTCGTTCACCAGTCGACGAATGCTCGAATGCTCAATGCAATGTGCGCGACCGCTCGATTGACTGCAAATCAATAATCCGAATTTCATTACACAGCGTCGTAATGATGGTACACACATGCGGCGGAATGTTGTCATGAGCATAATACACTCGCGCGCGCACTCGCGGAGGCAGACAGGCCGAAAAACCCGTCCAACTTACTCGGAGTCGTCGACAACGCGGCGGTGACGAGATTAACATAATATCCGTCACAACCGACAACAGCGGCAGCCACAACAGCCGGTGGGGATATGTCGATGTCACGTCAGTGTAGTTCTCATACGCGATGCCAAATACTATTGGGTGGCTAAGAGTTTATTGCTATATTTATTTACTGGTTTGATCATTCGATCATGCACAAAAAACAGCAACATGAATCAATTCATTCTTTGAAAAGTAGCCTATTCAGATACAACATAAATGTATTATTCTACAGCAATTCAAGCAACTTCTTCGCACCCGCCTAATGTACACAGTACAGTGCAAAAGAAGTGCTTATGTCGCACGCCCGACGAATTATGATGAGCACACGCCGGAATGCTGCGCACCATCGAGCACACACAAAAACCAACCAACATACAACAGTATGATTGACTGATTCACCGATTCGGTGAATCCAGGCGTAATGAAGTGAAGTCCCACCGCTGCTGCTGCGGCTGCTTGCGATCGCAGCACACGTCGAAAAAACTAGTATCGCGAGTGGTCGAGTCGCTATTTGATATGTTTGCACACGAGCACGATGAATGCACCATTCACACGCTCAAGCACGCACGCACGCATGAATCTACTTAAAAATCCATTAATACCGTTTCGAGTGCCCCGATAATTAATAACACTTCGATCGTTTATATGTGTGAGTATGTGAGCGAGTACACACACGCACACGCACGACGATCGCGGCGGTGGTCGTGGAGACGCTTTTACATAACGTCGCTGGATCGCATGTGGACCGATCATTAAAAATGATTTTCGAGTGTTGGGGCGAGCGCGCGCGGGCGCATCATTTGCACCACATATTGGCGTCTTGTGTGCACGAGCACACGCAAGCACACACACATTTATCGTGTCATTATCATTCTCACACGCTCCTCGGCTCGGAATCACGAGCGCGCGCGCGTGCGTGGTGATCTAATTTAAGTATAGGTGTAGTTTCTCAGTTTAGAAATGTGAGCGCGCGCGCGCGGAATGGACGAAGATCCATCAATTGATCGCGCGCGCGCTCGCGCCACAAAAGCCATTTATCAAATGGGGCGTCCGGGCAGACGGGCATGCAAGCACGATCGGCTGCCGTATCCGAGAAACCACACACATACAAGCAATAGCAGCAGCATTACAGCAGCAGCAGCCGAACATTATATTATTCAGAAATATTCATTAAACCATTCAGGTGTGTGTGTATTATTTTGGTTTTGTGTGTCAGCTTTGTGCGCACGCGCACGCCAGACACACGCATGTTTTGTGTTGTATGTCCGACACTCCGATGCTCAGGCGCACGCGCGTGTTAGGCTGGGACATTTCGACCGTTGGAAATGGATGGTTGAATTATGCTATTTTTTGTAAATGGAGTATAATTTTGAAAAAACATATCTGAACATATCTATTTAAAAAAACGTTTGTGTTGGTAGCATAAAAACACAATATTTTTATATATGTTATGTTACAAACGCTACAGTCTCATCCGTCCATCTGCTGCGAATGATTGCGCGAGTGCGCAGCGCGTCGCTCGCGGACGACAAGTCATCTCATCAGCATCAGCTCTCGCCCCTCGACGAACTGACCGGCGGCGGGCGCTCGTGTTTGGCGTGCGTGCGTGTGCGTATACTATGCAACACCCACCGAACGTAATACACGAACAGGAGAAGAAAAAAACAAAACCGACCGCCGCCAAACGAGAGCGGTTAATTTGAAATGGTTATCTATCGCATGTGCGTATGTTGCCATCGGACAATTGGAAACCGACTCGCGCGCGCGTCACAAAGACTTCACGGCCGCCGTCGACGCCGACACAAAAACCGCCCGCCAAATGCGCACACACACACATCTCGTCGTGTTGTGATGAGTGTTTGTGCTGCGTAAGTAAGTGTGTGTGTGTGTGTGGTAATTTGCGGTGGTGATCTCAATTTCGATTGCCCTCGTCTTCGTCGCCAGCGGCGGCGGCGGCGGCCCCATCTAAACAGGTTTCGGTCGCGCGCAAGTACTCGCACACACACACAGCATATATTTTTTTCGACTATGCTCCTCGCCCGCATAGGCGCTGCTCTCGTTTTGATACGCTCCATCGCAGATCGCCGTCGTCGTAACGACGACGACGATTGGCGCGATTTGAAAGCAACAGTATAATTTCGAAAAATCTGTGCGTATGCGTGCACGCACTGGGCGGATTTGTGTGTGTGCTATGCTATCTGAGAGTGCCGTCCGTCAACCACCAGCGTCCAGCATCAACACGCACCAGTTCGGCCGATGTTGCGCGCCGATTGCCAGCCGAGATTGCCAGCATTCCGCAACGTGCGATTACGCGGACAGGCGGTCTAGCATTTGGCGAGCAGCGGCGACGCAAAGTAACCATTATTCACGCACGCCAAACTCGCACTCGCACAGTCAGCATATTTTTTGTGCGCTCGCGATAATCGAAAGTGATGCGAATGCAAAGCAGTGCGATCGCGGTGGTCGCGAATCGAGTACAATTTTCGTATGCTCCGCAATTGCCGTTGTAACGATGACTATACGACGTGCCTGTGTGTGAATTTGTTCGAAAAGGGCATAGCAACCGATTTTTTCGGTAATTGAAAAAGCCTGCCAGAGGCGTGTGAATCGTTTTCACGGGGCGTTGCGAAGCGTTGCGAATGCTTGCACACACAATTTGAATTAATTACATGGGATTGAGACGATTCGGCCTAGATGAAAGCCCGGAGCGATGTTATGAGAATATGATTTTGCTGACGACTTACCTTGGTGCAATTCTCGCACGGATATTTGCGCTGCTCGCCGTGCACGAGGGCTCGATGGCGCAGCAACGACGGCCGATAGCAGAAATTCTTCGGGCACGCTTCGCAGGCGAACGCGTCCTTCGGGTACTTGTGCACGTTGATCAGGTGCTCGTCGAGCCTGCGGAGAGGAGAAAAACAGGCGGAAGCACGCGTTAGTAATGGATTTATGTTGTTGCATATATATACACGACGAGTACGTGGAATGTCCTAATCGCGAGGCATCGACACGACACGGCTTCGTCATCAGCAGCAGCTGGTCGCATGACAGCCATCCATTAGAATCGAAAACACCGGCATTCTCGATACGATACACTATATTATTCTATGTTGGGGTTTGTGGAGCATCCACTCAATGCAATCGCAGCTGAACAATCACGCGCGGCATGTGTTCGGGCAGAGCGTCCCCATTCATAGAGTAGATAAAATTACTAATTACACACTGAGCGCGTGCCCGCCTGTGTGTTTCGCATGTGGTAGGCGCGTGACATGCGGCCATCAACGGGCGACGCGGCCTAGATGAGCGCGAATCCAATGCGCGCACGAAACGGGCGCAAAACTGACTGCCTGACTGTCTATCATGATGGGCAGATGTGGGGTGGGGGCTGTGCCATTCCGAAGAACATCGTTTTGAAAACTATTCAACATAAAGCATAACAAATCGCGATCGAATAACGAAAATGACTGAACAATCCATATAAAATAACGATATTTGAATATCGCTGACAGCCCTACACTCTCGCCCTACATGGACTGTGTGGCGTATATGTTGTGGCAGCGTGCGGCGTGCGTGCCGAGCAGCGCTGTTGTCCATTCCGATGAATATTTGAAGACGAGCGCGCTGCCGCCACAGCCGTCGCTCGAGTGCCAGTGATTTTTCTATTTGATTAGATTAAAATTGTGATGGGTGTATGCTTGCTTTTTGCAGAAGCCGCCGCCGCCGCCGCTCGGATTTGATGTGTGTGTTTTTTTCGCTGTTGTGACACGCGGCCTGTCGTGCGGCCTGCGTGCTGGCGGTGGTGACCCAGTTGCGTGTTAAAATGTGTGCGCACGAAGCATGCACATACTGAAATCCGGATGGGAAAAACAATTGCTGATGGACGTGCCAAGTACATGGCAAACACACGACACACGAACGACAGCACTCGGCAAATATATGGTCAGAAGCACGCCTCATTAATTAGTGTATTAGTGCACCGCACACTCTCCAAATAAACATCAATCGTGAATTGCGCGCGCGTCGATGCGACGCAGGGTTCGCAGGCTAACAAAAAAAGATGCCACACTCAATCGCACTTGTTGGCACAAGTCACACATAAGCAAGCGCACAACATAAATATTGACGCGTGCGCGCAGGTGTCGCACCGGCTGGGCGATGCGCGACCGTGTCGCCGTGCACACACAATCCACACATTTCCGATTCATCAATGTAATGATTTTATGAATAATTCAGTATTTTCGCACACGTCGTCGTCGCGTCGACGTTTTCGGTCGATTTAATAACCCGCTCGGCTGCGGGTGGTGGCTAATGTGCGACACGAGTCGCACACACACACGAGCTATGGATGTTTGCTCCGCGATATGGATGGCAAAAGGACATCCATCAGCATTGAGTGGCGAAAGCGGTGACGATGCTATCGCGCAGCGTAATGACTGCGCGGGTGTGTGTGTGTGCGTTGAACTCATCGGCGGCGCTTCGATGCGCGCGCGGCGAGGCAGCAAAACAAATTATCTGTGGTTTTTTGTGTGTCCGCCGCTGGTCAATTATTCACCCACATGTGTCACCTGTGCTGTGCGGCTATATTCGTATGTTTGCCCATAACAGTTTTCTTAGTCACACACAGGGATAAATGCCCAATGCGAGCGAGCGAATGCTCATCATCATCATCATCGACAGCGCCGTTGTGGGCTACTCCACATTTTACATTGTAACTATGCGAACATGAAACGTAAAGTGTCCCCACCTTAGCAAATCGTTGACAAACACTCTCGCTGAGCAATACTATACTGTATAGAGTAGATGCCCCTGCAATCGGATTCTTTCTGTAGAACATCCATTTAGGTAGTATTTTCCAACCGATTTCCAAAAAATGAAAACCATTTTAGTTATCCAATTTCCCTCCCAACCATCGAAAAGCTGAAAGTATGTTTTTACATCGTATCAAAATGAGTGCCTCTTCACAAAGTGATTATTCGAGAGCCTGCGTTACACGATATTCGAAATATTTTGCATACAATTGAATTATTTTAACTAGATCATGTCTCGTTCTTCAAGTTTGTAGAACATCATTTTTTTGTAGGAATCAATCCTGAAAAGGTATCGCCGTTTTTCGAGATCGAAAAAAATCATAGTCGAATTTGGTAATTGCAAGAGATGCGTGTTGTTTCACTAAAACTCAAGTATCTCGATGAAAAATTACATTACAAACAATTTGAAACCATATTTGTGTTGGTAATAACATTTACAGATAGAATAAGCTAAAAATTGTTTTTTTACATTTTTTTAAAGTTATGTATTTTGAAGTTGAAAATCGTGCTTTTGAGCATGAGCGTAAATCGCCAATCGCCAATTGAAAGGGCATCAAAATCGGACCATTCCTTGTATAGTTTATGTTAGCGAGTGTCCTATCGCAGGGGCAACTACTCTACAGTATAGTATATGCTTAATATGTAATTATGGTAATTTGTGCGCGCATTTCCATGCAAGCATGCGTTAAACGGTGCGCGCTCGGTCGGCCAGACGCCGGCGAACATAAACGCAAAACACTCTCATCTACGCAGCACAGTGGCACATTCTGTGCGGTGTGTTTAACTCTTGATTGGAGCGCACGACGACCACGAGCCGCCGCCGCCGCCGCCGCACACACAGAAGCGGGGACATTATCTTCCCGCGACCACTTATGCATGTGGTGGTGGTCAAGATTACCAAGGCAGAGAGCGTCGTCTGAGCTCGCACCGGTTTCATTGGATGGCATTGGAGCAGCAGCGAACAGACACGCATGCACGCGCACACACGCATACTCACATATGTACATCGAACAATTGTAACCACACACTCACACACAGAGCCATTTGTTCGATGGCCACACACAGACACAAACACACACACAGCCGACTGCTAATCGGTTGTATGTACATGTGTTGTGTGTGCGAGTGCGAGTGTTGTCGCGCAATTATCGTGTTACAACCTAATCGAAGTGCGTTCAGTGTGTAATTAGTGTGGTCGGACGACGACGACGCGTGCGCGCGCATTTGCCTGCCTGGCGATCGCCGTGCGCCGCAGTGACATTGTGTGTGTGTGTGTGGAGCCCGATGCCAGAGAGTGAATTGGAGTGCGCGCGCGTTTATATTCTGTAATTTGTGCGTGATGGTTCGTTGAGTCCGAGAGCTCGAGGTGAGCGCGGTAATGATGATAATGTCGCGCATTCGCGTTGGTTTCTCGCGAACACCGACGCGAACGCGGATGACGGATATTAGGAAATTAGACGTCGATGCACACGCACACACACAGACAAACCGATCAATTAGACCGCATGCAAACAGTTTATACGGTAGCCGCATGCAAATCGGTACTAGTCTGCTCATTATTTTGAAACGTAAACGAAATTGTGCTTCTTTCCCGTTTTGTACGTGAATTAAGAATCACGCAAAATATGAAATGATACAGTTTTGTTCGATAAACATTGTTCTATAATATTATAAAATATTGTTGAATAAAAATCTTGTCTGTTGCTGAGTACGTCCTAAGAAAGACCTCTCCGTTTGTATATGGAGAAATTGTCAAACGAGTAACCATGAAGGCAATTTTTCACATTTTTTCAATGAAAAGAATTCGTTCACAGTTTTATTATCTTTCGATTGAGTGTTCAAACAATGCTCTAAGTCACTCCAGTCAAAAGTTATGGTCACGAAAACGGTGTATGGAGACAAATATATTATTCCACTCTCCGAACAAAATATTCTGATTTCGAGAATGGTTGATAGGCCACAACTTCTCACTGGAGTGACTTAGAGCAATGTGTTCATGCTCTCTCAAGAGATAATGAAATTGTGCACAAATCCTTCTCATTGGAAAAAATGTGAAATAAATTTCGTCATGCTTATTAGTTCGATCGGCCTTCTCTGGGAATGCTTAGAGAGTATTTTTTTCAACAATGATTTTATTTCCTACAACACGTTGAAGAAGCACGAATACGTGAATGTTTCAAATTAATGAGCTAGGGTAGTACAAGGGTAGGTCGATAGGAGCAAGAGCGTCAAAGGAAAACGTGGGACGTCATTCAATTAATTAATTTAATTTAACTTACTTGTCAATTTAATTTACTCGTAAAACTGAAAACATCGATCTCAACTAATTTTAATCATTCAAGATATTCAATGCGAAACATAAAGTCTCAGAGATTCAGAATTACCCTCGTCTATAACGCTGGCAAATTGCAACGCACCGCCAACAAATTAAACTAATTGTGTCACACAACACAACCGATAACCAACTAAAGAGTGTAATTGAAATCAAGGTAGAGAAAAAAAACGCTGTCGCACGGTTGATTACAGTACTCACTGATCGATATCCAAACACTGGTGCTCGCACTCGATGCACTTGCAATCGATGCCCTCCTCCTCGTCGGTCTCGGGTTCCTTGTCCGAATGGTCCGCGGAACCGTTGGCGGTGCCGTTTTGCTGCTGATGTTGCTGATGCTGCTGCTGGGCGAGCGAGGCGTGCAGGTGCAAATCGGCGGAGGACTGGGCGGACCTGACCGGCAGGAATCCGTGTTGCAGGTGCTGCTGCTGCTGTTGGAGATTATGCTGATGCTGTTGCTGCTGTTGCTGCTGCTGCTGCTGCTGCTGGAACTGGAGATGAGCGTGCAAATTATGCTGGCTGGCGGCGAGTGATCGGCTGAGGGCGTTGGACTGATGGCGGTCGCCGATGGACAGATCGAGCTCGTTGGCGTTGTAGTCTTCGTCGCCGGTGCCGCTGTGCTGGGAGCCTGGGGACCCGAATCAAAAATGGGCTTTCGTTAGAATTATGTTGCACTGTAGAAACCATTTTAAACGAGGAACTGATTGAGAAGGACTGCACTATGTTTGAAATATATCACCTACTCCTAGGGACTGATGAGGAACCGTTCGATGGCTGCAGCTAATAGTATGTTGCACGTTTGACGGATCTTCACTGACTGACGCTCTCCAAACACACATCCGTACTCGTCTTCGGACGTCGCACAATTGGCAGGACACACCAGACTACCACCACGCATAAGCATACAATTTTCCATATTGTACCCAAACACAACAATCGAGTGCGCGCTACCCCCACTTTTTTATACCACCACCACCACCACCATCACAGGACTGGTCATTCCATATACACACACGCACGCACACACACACTCATTACTAATCGTGGCGACGACCACGACATGGAAAACAGTGCATGCATGCGAAGC
This sequence comes from Exechia fusca, assembly GCA_024741255.1. Taxonomy (NCBI): domain Eukaryota; kingdom Metazoa; phylum Arthropoda; class Insecta; order Diptera; family Mycetophilidae; genus Exechia; species Exechia fusca. Next base: position 8,562 of record JANTBZ010052685.1, on the reverse strand, counting down.
ATACTAGTACAATACGATGAATATTATGGTGAGCGGCAAACGTTAATAATACATGCAAACTAAACACGCATTTTCATCATGATGGGGTGTGAATCAGAAGTGAGTCGGTTCCCAAACCGCCAGACTGTCTGCACGAACCGTCGTCGTCGTCGTCGTGGTCAATGATTTTCCAAGCATTACGCGCGGCGACGAAGACATGGAAGACATGGTAGAATGCGTGCGGCGGGGGATCATATCGCACTGCGTTCCGTGCAGTGCGCGCGTATTGCACACAGGTGTGAGCGCGAAGGGTGTTTTCGACTCGAGGGGTTGACTTGTGTAAGGATGACGGTTATGCGGTTACCGTATTCGAAATTGTGTCGTTGTCTTGTACGAGCTGCTGCTTTTTTTTAGAGACTTTGGTCTCAATTCAGTTGAAAATATACTGCCGTTTAACAACATAGACAGAATGTGGCAATTTCATAGCATAATTGTTAAACTGTTGTAGATTCATAAATCGGACTAGGATAATTTTGTATGTAACTTTCACGGTTCAATCCTTCAATTCATAGGTTCTAGTTTATTGTTCATAATTTTCCTTACAATGCGCCGAAGTTGATAACATTTTAACGATAACTTCTACAATTCAATCCTTGATGAACAAACATCAATTCCCACGGTTGCCGACTAGTCACTGTCGATCTACATATAATTGCATATTCCACGAACGCATAATCGTATTCACTTTACGTTAACGTGACATACCGATCGCCGCCACAGACACACACCTGGACAAGGAATGCAAGCGCTCGTGCGAAGAACTTCCCGAATGCGCTGAACCTTGAAGAGGCGCGCGGACGAGCCATATGGCCAAGACAATGTCCATATACTACGCGATCGCGCGCAAAACTCACACGCAAGAAGTGCGTTGTGTGCGTGAGAACTTGTGACTTGTGCATAGAATTCTTCCTCATAATTATGCGACGGTTGACTCACAAATATCATCAGTTCGACAACGGCCAACAATTCCATGTCGCACGTGCCACGAACGAAATCAACGCGTGCGCAGCCCACGCGCACTTTCCTGATCTCTGATTGTCGCCGCCGCACCGCGATTTCAATGTTGCGATTGCAGAGCATAATTTCAGTTAACCAGCGCTCGAAAAAAAATCGTCGACCCTCACTCGCTGCGCCGGGCACTCTCGGCCGGAAGCGTTTGACTTCTGAAATCAACCCCCGACGGCGGGCCAACGAAAACCGCACACGCAAACGGTTATGCAGCCTAGCATTGAAGCACGGCAGCACGTCGCGAAAGGTGAGGGTGCTTGCATGCCCGTTTCCGGCCGAGTGCAACGATTATTTAACCTGTTCGCGGTGTGAGCTACACAAACACACACACGCACGCACACACAATACAAACGGCAACTCGGTCACTCAAAGGCTCAAGTGCCCAGAAACCCAGTCGGGTGGTGGTTTATGTTGTATGTTGCTGGTGGTATATGTGTATGCTAACTGCGCGTGCGCACAGGTCGTTTGAAGTGAAGTGCGGTGAGTGTTTGTGCATGTATAGTATGTTGGGTGTTTCACAGTTGCTTGCACCTGTTGGGCTGGACCGATTAGCATTTGACCGTTACACCACACACACTCACCATCCTTAACGCGCAATGCTCAACGGAAGAAATCAAAAATCATGGGCAACACACCGTTTGCATTTCCGATGGAGTTCAATTACTAAGCATTCTACAAATCGATTCGACTTGTGATGCCGAACGAATTTCGAACGTTTACATAACGTTTAAACCCGCAGCATTAAACACACACACACCCCGACTTGGCGTGACAATTGGTTTTCACTCCACGCGCATGCTGTGCAAAGTCCTTGTACCGAACACACACACGCACACCCGAAAACAGAAGCGATGACACGTCCCTACAAAACACACACACGATCATCACACATCATAAGTGTTGTGTGCGTGCGTGTATCATGCCGGGATGAGCTCTCGTTCACCCTTAGCGTGCACAGCGTGAAATCGACCTACACATGTAGCCGCTGCGTGAGCATAAGCAGACAACAAAGGTTCGTGGTTCGTGCACGCGCCTCGATCGCGCAATTTAATGACGTGCGTGAAGAACAGACACACACACGCGGATCTGTCTCCTCGGCGTCACATCATCATCATCACCACCACGTGCCAGAAACATATGCAATATGCGGGACCTCAAACATATGCAACATACAACAACCCTTCGTCGTCGTAGTCGTAGTGTCACGGACAAGGAGATCACAATTAAACGCACGCACATATTCACGCACGATTGACTAATCCTTCACTCCGGGTGTGTATGTGCAAAACATAGTGTGGCCAATCCATGCGGATCGCTGTGAATCACGTGCGCGCGCGCGCCCGTTATGTTTAGGCTTTAATTTGTTGGCGCGTGGTTAAAAGTCATTTATTCCGATCGCGTGAGCATGCACACACAACAACCCTTTTTATGTACACACATACGCACCACGGCAGTGATTAATGTCAGAAGCGTGTTCGGTTTTTTTCCAAGTCGCCCCTTCGCGAGCTGTCTGCACGTATTTGTGCTCGAGCTCTGCGGAGTCTAGTGACAACTCAATTATGTCGACGACGCCGGCGTCGGATGAAACATACACTTTCGATTCGAATGTGCGCGCTTTTGTCTCCGATCGCGCGACGACCATAATTTGATCACTGCGCTGCGCTGCGTGAAAATACTGCGTGACATTTGACTGGTTTATGTGCGCCAGCGAGCGATGACAAAAAATAGCGACGACGTCGCTCCGCGAGCGTCCAAATTTATGCTCCGAACCGCAAATGATGGGCTTTCTGTGGATGTGGATGCACGTGGGTCGAACGCTCGATGTCGCGCGTCGGTTTCACGTGCGCGCTCACGCGCTCGCCGACGATTTACGATTCGCAGAGCATAGCACGCACGTACGTTTGCTTGTGCTCCGCGTCACAACTAGATCCGCGCAGATACGCATCGCACGTCGCGTATCAACTATGAAATTGCACAAAATGCAATGCAATGCTCGACGACGACGACGACTGTTGACTCTATCGGACGCGCAAATCTCCGTGTGCGTGCACACGAACAACACGTTGAGAGTGTCGTCGTCGTCGTCGTGACGACAGGCGCTCGACACATGCGTGCGCGTGCGAGCTAGTTTATGCATACGCGCATGCTGAGTCGGTGTGTGTGGGTCGATTGGTCGTCTGAGTTGCGAATGCGGTGAACAAACACACACACACACACACCAACATCTGCCGCACCCTGCACAAAACGATCCCGAATGAGTTTGCGCAATTCACACTCACTAAGCATAGTACACACCGCACACACAGTTTTAATATGCGCGATGATGTCGGGTGCGATATGGGATATGGGATTATAAAAATCCCAAACACACTCAATTATAATAGCCGACGATACGGCTTCTGTGCTGCTGCTGATGCTCACATGCAGGCCTCTCGCAGATGGATGGACGTGTCACGCGCACAGATTCACACAACATAATTGTGTATTCTCGCACCCGCGTCGCATCAAATACAGAGATGATGATGATGTCATATTCTATGTTGTGCGGCGTGCTCGTTCGACGCGTGCCGCGTGCCATCCATCGATCGTGTGTGATATGAGGGTAATTTAACCCTTTTTATTGGCCGTTATTAAAACCGAGTGCACGCACACGAAAGGCGTGCGAATTTATGGCCCCGTGTATGTGCGTGTGTGGATAATGTGCGCATTTGACACACACGCCACACCGAAAATCAATCCTTTCGCAGCCAATATTACACATTTGTCGGCTCTATTGTTGGGCAATGATCATTAATCAATGTTGCGTCGGAATCGCGCGTGCGGAGTGCGGATGACTTCGCGATGGGACGATGCCACGCGCGCGCGCAGATGCAGGTCGAAGTCGCAACAGATAATGTGCTGTGCGAGTGTCAATCGATAAACGACGATGGCATCATAAATCAATGTTATATGGCTTCTGTCTGTTTGCGCGCGAGTGTTTGTTAGTTTAGTGTGCCGATTTATATCGAATCGATTATATTATACGTGCGAAAACGGTGCACTCCTTTCACTTTGGCGGCGCGTGTGGGCATAAATTGGATTCAAATGTTGAATGTGTCTCTGTGGTTCGCTCACCTGTTTCTCGGTCGCTTCGATCGTCCTGCGAGAAGTTTCCCATCTGCTGCGGTTCGCGCGGCATCGAGCGCAGCTCGCTGCCGGCCGGAATGTCGTGCATCACCTCGTAGCACATCTATCGAATGAAGAAAAAAAACCGAAGGCGTTAGAAATTTGAATGCATTATTTGCAATTTTGTTGCTTACGAATTTGGCGGCAAAGAAGCACTGAACGTTAGCGTCGGTCGGGTTGGAAACGATTCGGATCTGCTTCAGCCACTGTGCCGATTCGGTGGTCAGTTCGAAAAAGCCGCGGTGCGTTGAGTCGTCCAGGACCTGTAGAATTGCATAAATGGAATTTAATATTTATTGCAAGTATGAACAGTTGAGATTTGAAATCGTGTGAACGTGAACAAAATATGTATACTGTACATTCGAATGATATATTTTATAGCGTCTGCCGTCGCGCCACCTGGCGGGAAAATATCATAACCTCGACCACTGATGGTATGAAACATAACTATGCTGTGCTATAAAATAAAGGGGGTGTGTCCGAGATATACGTTCGTAACATACTAGGATCATACCTTTAGATTGCAAAATCTTCTTAGTAAGCTATATAGATCGTAGAGTCTTTGTAAATTTTTAAATAGTTTAAACATATGTGAACAATGTGCAATCATTACAATTGCCAACATTCACATCAACAGCTTTCAATTTGCTCATGGAAGAAATGTTTGGTGTCTGAAAACTAAGTTGTGCGGACATTGGCATATATCGTCTGCCTGTGACAGACCTAATTCAAGAAAAAAATACGATTTACTTGTATAGTGTTGATGATGTCGTCCAACGTTAGGATTATGAGGATCTTCAACCGAAACAAATCCAGGGGCCATGGAATTCAAATAAACAAAGCAAAGAAAGACGAGCGTTTCTATGTCTCTATTTTTCGAAATGTGATTTTATCAAATCATAAATGATATAGAGCATTGTCTTTTTCCCAATACTCGATATTCAGCCACAAATCCAAACCACACCCATCCAAAAGCACTCCGTTAAATCTTATCATTCGGCGCTTGTACCATAGCATAACTCATCCTGCTATATACACATCTAATTGACTTGGCCCGCTGACACCGCACGTTTAACACATACAACCCAGACGAAGTCTAACACGACGAGTAATTTGCAGCAAATAGCTACTATCTGCGCCCCTCTTTCGACCTCACACACACACAAATCACACGCTGTTGCTCATCGCAGCTCATCGCGCCTCGAGCATGCTCGACGCGAGACCCGCCCTCGAAAAACAGCCGGCGGTGCGGCGAGCGTTCGTTCGTGTGCGTACGCGTGTGTTTGCGCAAGAGGCGCGCGCGCGTGTTCGTTATTTATGTAGTGCTCGATGGGGTTCACACACACACACAAACACAGTGCACGCATGCACACAGAACACCGACAGCTAATTGAATAATTATCTATGCTCGATAAACTGAAGAAAGCGTCCGCTCTAGCTGGCGCGGGCGCATCGCCCATGTCGATGTACATATGTTGAGCTATGTTCTGGTGTGTGTGTGGGAGTGTGAGTGAAGCGATTTGATGTGCGTGTTTTATTGTGGCCTGATGTTCTATGACATAGTGTGACGACTGGTGGTGTAATAATTTCATGTCGTGCGATGCACTCGCTGCTAATCGCGTTGATAGTCTGGAAAATTAGTTCAAAGCAGACGCGCGCGTTAATGTGCTTGAGAAAATGCATGCGCATACATTTTCATATTTCCTATGCCACAGACGGTCGTCCAGCACGTTTTGTCGCGCGATTGTCCACGCTATGATGATCGATAAAATGCACTGCCGGTCGGGAAAACTGGCATGTTTTATGTTACATCACGTATTTCGTCGTATGTTTGATGGTGATGATGCTGCAACCTGACACAATGATCGACCAATTTGACACCGTGCTCGCTCGAATCCGAACGCGCCGATCGGATTCTATCAAACAGATCGATTTACATGCGCAACATAGAAACATGTTCGAACAACAAATATCCGACACCGGCATTCGAATTCGATTTGAATTCAGCGACACGTTTCTGGCACGTTCGGCAGATAGTTTGGTGATGCTATTTGTGTGACACACGCGCACATCGAATCGGCAGCATAACGTGCCGAATGGATCATCGCTCGACTGCGGCGAGTGAAAAGAGTGCAGAAGCATAAAGCATAAAAACGATGACAACGACGTCGACGATCAGCAGTAGCAGCAGCATTATGCTGCGCAAATCGTGCATGTCGTCCGTCCGCCCACATCGATACACTTTCGAGCACATCCTGCACGCACACGCACAGACACACAGATGGACACACGATCTGAATACGGTCGCTCTCTCACTTGCCATTCATCCGAACACCGACAAACGCTTCTCTGCTATTGTCATCGCCATCGCCAGTGATGAAATCCGTGCCGTTCCCATTCAGACGCAAAACGTTTTTCGTCCGAAAAAAATTAGATTATATTACGAGCGAGCACATCACACACATAACACACACGGATGAGGATTAACCTTGCCAACGGCAGCGGACGAGATTATCACGTGTGTGTTTGTTTGGTGACGAAGATACACACAGACACAGATTTCTATCCCTGGATGTGCCAAGTGTGAAAAGCGGTCGATTGTCGTCTAGTGGACGAGTGAAAAATCTGCCATTTAACTCGGGTGCTTATCCCGATAGTAGGAAATTGCGTGTGCCAATGTTTGCTTTCATATGTTCATGTGCATGTGCACGCGGATTAAGACGCATGTGTGAAACTGTCGCAGCTCGATCGCCCAGCCAGCCGACTGACACACTTTGGGCAAGGAGATGAAAAGAATGGAAATAGATGCGCTGTCATTCCGGTCGACCGACCGTCCGACCGGTGATGTTTGACCGCAGCATCAAAGCACGACACGACGCATATGCTCGCTGTTTTCCTGGTAAACGGTTTTTGCGGAAAGTGCGCCGGTTTAATTGCACATGTTTGTGTGCGTTTTTGTGTGTGTCACACACAGTCAGACAATGTTCCGGCCCCCCGTTTGCGCAACAGCCTCGCAATTATATAATAATAATTTTATGACAGAGCGTGTGTGCGCGAATGCGCCGAAAACGATTAATCTAGATATTTCACAGTTCGTTACATCGCGCACGCTCGAAGCGAGTCATAAACATACAACAGCAAGCAAGAGCGTCAGACGCAGACGCGAAAATTATCCCCTCTCATCTGCCAAGCGCCGCCCACACACATACACACATTACAGAACTATAACTTACATGTGTGCATGCTCACACATGACTGAACATCTCACTTTGGTTGCGCGTAATCATAATTCCATAATGCTGGAAAAAATACACAGACGATTTGCTAAATGGATCGGAGCAGCCGCAGCAGCATCTGTTTTCGAGTGTTTTATGACTTATGCTGGCTGTGTGTGGCATGAGAACAACATACATATTTTATTCGTCTCGATTTCCGCCCTGCCCAATCGCGATGTATCGCATTCCAATTATCGATATTGTGAGAGAGAGCGAGTGTTGTCATTACATTACATTATCATATTGAAAACGACCCGACGAATTACGTATGCAAATCGTGCGCTGCTCTCTGATTCGACGTCTGACTGAAGGGCGCGCGCTTGTACACCGAACAATATCGAACAATATAAAAAATACAAAACAATCCAATCAATATGTGTCGCACTGGTTGGGCATGAGAAAAATGGGAGCGCACTATGCAATGAATAAAAAAACGACTCCAATGCAGCACGAGTGTTCCGAGAAAATTTAATTACACGCATTTTGACCATTTTATCGAAACGACCATGCATTTCTGTGTGCCCTTACACACACACGCAATCACGACCAGCGAGAGTGCTTTTATGTCGCGCAGCCGCAGCCGCCGTGTGCGCGATTTTGATCGTTTTCCAGTTAACGACGAGAGCCGCCCGCTTGCTCCGCTTGATTATTATGCCGTTTTTCGTGATGATGTGTGGCGACTAGAATTTTTACAGTCAGCGTCGTGTTTATCCGTAAAATATTATGCGCGCTCGCATAATGCATCAAAAATCGAAGAATCCGACGCCCTCACAGTGTGTGACACATTTGGCGTGAAATCGGCGGCGTGTCTCGCCGAATGCGCTCCTCTAAGAATGCCACCCAGACGCATCAAACAGAAGCGCGCAGCGCAGCAGTTCTCAGATTAACAATCCGACTGACTAAGCGGTTATCGAGCGGTAGCTGGGGGGCGAAATTAATTGCCCACGGAATTGGCGTATGTTGTGCGTGTGTGATAAACATCGCGATTCTGAAATATTCACTTAGTTTCGCATATATCTCTATACGGCATGCGTGTCGCTGCGCAAAGAGACACAAATGAATTTATAATTTCCTT
>JANTBZ010052684.1:0-47891 GCA_024741255.1 Exechia fusca | reverse complement strand
CCTCGTCCGTAATTTACAGCCGATTTCAAAACGGAAAAATTCAATTGGAAGCAGCAAGAGTCCAAGTGAGAGGACATCTTCTCTACTACTACTCCTACCTACTACTGAACTATGCATAAACATAAACACCCAGTCGTGCCCGGCCAACCGTTTCGGATGCTCACATATATCGACCACACCCGTCGATTGATGATCATCGGCCACACGGCCGCCTCGGCCAGCCGGCGAGACATATTTATTAAAATGTCCGAGTGCATAAAGTTGTTCACCTTGCCGCGGCTGAGCACCGGCTGTAGATTAACACTCTTTCTCTTTATCGCAACGCCTTTCTTTCCCGAGAGGAGGAGGAGGCGGAGGAGAGGGTGCTCGCGTCGTGCACCTCATCATTCTTCACTCGCCGTGCGCACTCGTGCGCGAGCAATCAAAACGGGCGCGTCACTGCACGTGCGTGTGCATGGCAAGGCAAGGCAGAGGACGCCCTCGGCCAGAGCAGCAAGGCGCGCAACGGCAGCCGGAGAAGCCGCGACGGAGCGCGCGCGCAGTGCGATTTATATTCAATAGGCGCATCACGTCGCGTGCAGCGTAAGCACTCCTCTAAATGTGCCCGCCGCGTGGCTGCCGCACGGCCGCCACCGCCGCCGCAGCCGCCACGCAAATGTGTATAATCATCTGGGCCATGTGTGTGTGTGTGTGCGCGCGCGCAAAGATATATGCGTTCGGTGCTGTCGCTTATAGTGGTCTTCACGCGCGAGATGCGCGCGTACACATAATACATATTTAATCTGACATATAAAATAGCATTATAATAATAATTAGAGATAGAGCTTGCGATTTTGCGGCCATCGTGCCTAGCCTATGCAAAGCTGCTGCTGCTGCTGCCGCGTGACGAATGTTGATGGTCGTGGTCGTATGCTCTTTACGTTTTATGGATGTATAATTAAGTGTGTGCGGTGTGCACGAAGTCGCGCAGCATGTGTCGCGCGGCGTTTCGAAACGGATTCTGATACGCGGACAAGTGTCTGGACGCGTCGTAGACGCCCAGTCGACTTGGCGGTTTATTGCGTATATTTATGATTGCGATTTCAGCATAACAAACGTGCTAAACTTGGCGAAATAAAACCCGAGTGCACGTGTGTAGACGCCATGCACAGAAACTTAATACGTGCACCAACGGGCGCGCGGCGTTGCGCTGAGCAATGTGCACATGCTCGAGAAAACTCGAGTTCCAAAAATTCCGAGAATCGTGACAGCGGCCCGCGTGTTCGAAAACGGGCCGTGTTTCAATGAAACGCATGCGTGAGTAATGAACCGATCGACTTACCTTATCACAAAATACTTTGATTTGACAGTAGCCACGGTGGTAGACGTGCGTGTCGCGCGGATCCTCGAACGTGTCGATTTGCACATGCAGCGGCAGACCCTGGATGTATAGAGAGAGAACAAACATACACGTTAGTGCAATAAATCCCAAGTGTCGTGGGATTCGCTGTCGCGCTATTACAATGAGAGATTGCACAATTATTACCGATAGAATCGCGCAGTGTGCGTGCGTGCGTGTGTGTTCCTTGCGGTGTGAGTGTGAGTGTGTATTATTAAATCATCTCGCACGCATGTGCATGCGGCTCCGTGTGTATGCCTCCGATATAAACCCCTAATCATATAGGCATTACATCAGATTGAACACACACACGTGCGTTCCAGAAAATCGACGACGCCACGACACGGCTCCACGGCTAGAGCCGCCACAGCAGAGGATGCGGAGAAGGTGGAGTCGCATTCGTTTATTTATTGGCCAGCGATTGATGCGCTTGCACACACACACACATTCGCGCGAGCGGGCATATTTAATCGTGTGAACAAACACGCACGCACACAACATACACACGGAAATCGATTCGAACTTATTTTCGTTATGCTCGGGTGTGTGTGTGTGTATGTTTTTTCTCTTCGTTGTTCTTTTCGGTTATCTGACTGCTGGGATGGCTGATGTTTGTAGTAGAGTGTATTGGCTCGTTTTCCGCTGCAGCGGCGGATAGATATTTTAATTTAATACCATGTTCGCTGGTCGTCGGTGTGCGAGTGCGTACGCGAGTTCGCGCCTGCGACTCCGGTGCTCGCACATCATGCGTGAAGACGACGACGACGAGAGGATGAAGCTAAAGGTGTCGGGGTGTACGCATGTGTGTGTGTGTGTGTGTGATCATAGCCAGCGTCGGCGGCAGCGTCTTCTTCATCCGCGCCGCGCGCGCATCGAGAAGAAAGCTTTTATACGCTTGCGTTTTGTCGATGCGTGCGTGCGTGCAAGATCGTTGTTCTTATATCTCTCAGGTGTGTGTGTGTTCGCGTTTGTCTGATGTGGCTGCGCGCATAATTTATGGGCTAAAATGTATACATTTAGTGAGTGTGTGTGCACACATACGCGCGTTTAAAGCGATTGCGAGCGCGAGCACGCACTTTATAGTATACGATCGGCGGCGGCGGTGTTTATGTATCGGACCGACGCGGACGCCGAAGAGTTGCGCGACATTAATTTATGGTAAAATGTTTGTAAGATGCCATAGGATACACCGCGATATTTATCGAAAAACCATACACATTCGAGCATGCACAGTGTTGGATTTCGTTGTAATTTCCGACAGTCATCCGCGAAGCGCACGCGCGATTCGATTCGAACAGGTGAGCAGAGCGCGCGGCTCGGATAGGTGAAAGTTGACACATATACGAACGTTGATATACAGAAATTCGATTCACACATACCTTGACTCCCTTCTGACTACTGAAGTCGGTGCTGAGACACTGGACGGCGATGTTAATCTGCAAAGCGAGATGGAATGAGACAGGAGTTACTTTCAATACAATCAAATAATATAATATGCATCATCATGCTGCGAATATATGTTTACGATTATTACGTTCGTGCGGTTATGCGATGCGCTTTGGGGTGACGCCATCCGTACGCGATTTCAAATGCATCGAGAGAGAGAGACGTTTGCGACTGACGTTGATGCTGATTCGTGCTAATTGCATTACGTGCCGTGCTTTGTGTTTCGTCACATTGTATGCACCGACGACTGGATGGGCAAATTTTGCTTTTCGAATGCCCGTTGGCCGTTACATGACGATGCGGCGACAAGAAGCATATAGGCAACGTTGTGCAGGTGCGTGAGCGTCTCTGTGATTGGCTCGGCGATGGCATTTAATACGCCTCTGATTGGATCGTGTTACAGGTTACAACACCATCGACAACGACGAGTACGCACTGGACTGTGCGGTGTGTGGTGTGCGTGTCTGTGTGTCAAACGACACATCACACACACAATGCTAAATTGTTGTAATTAATAATTTGCGTGATTGGTCGCATAGCGCGCGCGCACGCGTACGACACATCGCACATTTGCTATAAATTATGGGGTATTCGTGATTTATGTGATTATAAACTACACACACACGCTCACACTCGGACGGTGCGACGCACGCGCACGCGCATGGCAGTTTTAGTATGACGTATATAGCGAATTCCGTTGATAAATCCGCACAAGTGGCGCGTTATTCATTTATGCACGCCACATTATTATTATACGCCTCGCGATCGATGTCCTGAGCGCGAGCGACGATAATGATGAATTGTGTGCGCGGATAAATTCGCTCTTTTAGGCGCACAACTGCTGCGGATTCGGATTTCACCCGTGACCTGCGCGCGCGCAAGCGGATTGTCACGCAAGCACTAGGCTTTCAGACGACACCTATTTGGTCGTATGAACAGTTGTCAGCGCCATGAGCATGTGAGCAACACGGTGTGTGTTTCTACGCTCACAATAAAATGTCCATTTATACACTCGAAACATTTGTATGGTAATTACTCTACTACTTAATGCTGTGAGCGCGCGCTTACAATGTTGTCTTAGCCAGATCGCAGACACGCAAGCGGCGGCGTTCGGACTTCGGATGGTCGTGCATTTTATCGTACATTAGGAGTGTGTGTGTGTGCTACGTGTACCCGATATGTTTACGATATACGTCGCATTTTACTATATGGTTTATTCAACATATATAGTATTGAAAGCGCTGTGTGTGTGTGTGTTTGCGAAAGCGAAACACCTCGCAGCTATTTAATACCGAATAACGCGCCTATTATCGTCAATATATATCAAACTAATTTGCATGCGGCGCTGAGGTGGTGGTGGTGGTGCTGGTTTAGTGGCGATAGCGAGTGTGTGTGTATGTGTGCGTTTGAGGCACATATCATGAACACATGCGCACACGTGTTCGCTGTTCATGGACACGGTTCGGTGCGATTTACGCGGCACATTTGCGCCAGCGATCGTAGTGTTTGATATATTATGTTCTGCGCGAGAGTGCATAATTTGCGTACACACACACGCAGATTCAATACACAATATGTTGCATTCAAACGAAGCGTTATTAATGGCTGAATGTACGCACGCGGTCCAGAACTAACTAGCTGAGCGCGCACGCCCCGGCGAAATGACCGAGTGTCCGTCGAATCTACTGAAATATTGACACCCGTCTCTGTACAAACACACAACTCGCAGCCTACGCGCGCAGCATAACAACACAACAACCAACACAACAACCGCATTCGACCGCCTGCGGCTGCGTGCGCTGCTTGCTGCTGCTGCACATTGCAGCAGCAGCAGCTTCTGTTTACTGATATCGCCAGCACAATTGCGAATTAATCGGGCACTTCGCATTCCGTTTCATAACGCCTAACATCATGCGCACACGCACGCACGCACCGAACAGCTGCAAATTGATCGTCTCCGCGCGCAACGAGTGTTGTTGCGAGCCTCGCGTCGCCGGATTGTGGATATAGCGGACTCACCGCAGTGTTTCGCGTCGTTTACATTAACATGTTGTTTGCGACGGCGATGACGACGCATCGCTGAACGCGCGCGCGCGCGCGAAATGCATTAAAACGCGCCGGACAGCATAACATGTTAATCGAATTTATCCAGCCCGGCCGTTCGTCCGATTGGCACGTTCATTATTAGAGCTAATAACCGAATTCCGGCGACCGTGTAGCGAACGGGGTGCAACGCGCACGCGCAGCAGCCGCATCTAGCCGTGCCAATTTTAATTGCATTCGCTTGGTCGGCGGCGTGGCGTGCGCACCATTCGACACGACTCCGGCGGCGACGACGCACGATAAATCTACAAACGAGCGCGCGCGCGAACGGCAGTTATTGCGACGCAAACGATAACAAATTAATTTTAATGTTAACACACACGAGCACGAGACAGCGGCGTCGACGGCAGCGGCGGGTGCATCGCGCTCAGGATGCTGCTGCCGCTGCTTGCGATGCATTGCGCTCGAGCGCAGTGCGCGTGTGCGCATTTATATTTATTGATTGTGAGAGATGTCGTCGCGCGAGCGAGCGTGTCCGTGTGCGATCGCGACCGAGACACACGCACCAGGCCCGTAGCTACAATAGGGAGACTAAGATGGCTGAATGGGGCTAACATTGTAAGCAAATGCACGAAATAGTGTATTTGTTCATGCATTTATTCCAAAAAGATATTGATTTTATATGAATTCGGCATCTAAAAGCATATCAGTTAAGTTTAACTTCATTCGAAATTAACGAGATAATAAATTGTTCAATAGGGAGTTTCTAAATGTGCTTCATTGTGCTTTGATTTGGATAATTCAATCTGTCTGTTGAGCGAGTAACTCGTTCGCATTTTTGGACTTATTTAGATTCGTTAGATTCGTAGGATCAATTTGTTATCTCAGCCTCCATCAGCCTCCACCCCTGGTATTTCGGGCTAGCTACGGGCCTGACACACACAACATTGTATCTGTGTATGCGGCGACATCCAACCGACCCAACGTCGTCGTCGTCGTCGCCGAGCAATGCATCGAAATATTTGAATGTCGCAGAGTAATTATTATCTGTCGTCCCGACGACCGTCCGACCGCGGCTGCTCTAGTTTGTGGCACCCATTCGTATTCATTGAATAATGTGCATGTGACGGCGTGCAAACAATTATCACGGCACTGCCGCCGCCGCCGCCGCCGCGACACCGCGCCGATAAAGAACCATTCGTTTTGTCAAATGATTTGCACGACGACGACGACGTCGTGCGTGTGTCGTTGAGCATAAATCGCGTCGTCCATCGTGCTTGTGTCGCCGGAATGTTAATTGCGGTTCAGTTCGGTTCGCTTACCTTGGCCGAGCTCTCCAGCGGATTCCAGTAGACGGCGATGGCATTGTGCGACACCTCTTCGATGAGGCCGGCCAATCCGACCGAGTTTTTCGTGTCTGCAGGGCGAAATTGGAATAGAAATCAAATGATATATTAATTAACACGTTACATACGATCCGACCACATTTCACACATTATCCAAACAGTAGCTGGTCGGCTTTCGCCTCGCCGCCTCGCCGATGGCGGCTAATTTGTTGGCCGACTAATAGCTAGCCGGCGCGACCGTCGTGTGTCGTGTCGCCGGACAGCGCTAATTGATGGCGTTATTGCTGCCGCGGTGTCCAAACTCCAGTCATTTGAGTCGCGCGTTGTGCAAGCGCGACAGTATCGCATGAGATTTGTATCGAAAATTAATTAAAAATGTGTTTTATTTTGTACGCGTACAAAACGTTTAGCACGAGGTTGGTTAGTCGCGCTCGCGGATGCGCTCTCGGTGTATTTTTCATTATTCGTGCGAGCGTGTGGCCGACCCGAAGCCACCGCACGTTGAGCCATCGGCGTGATTCCACGCGCAACCTCAAGTACCATAGGCCGGTGCGCACAGTGCGCAACACGCACACACACGCACGACGAATGATTTTATCTGTCCCGAGTGCGCTCGCGCACTCGATCGAAAGGCGAACGGCGGCGGCGGCGGCGGCAGCAGCAGCTAAGCCAGCCCGGTGCGGCGGATTTTGATTAAACATCTTAATTAATTTCGCCGCTTGGCGCGCGCGTTCGACGCGCTGGTGCTAGTGCGTGCTAGCAGTGCGCGCGATTTTTTGCTCTGCAGCCTCACGTGCGTGTGCGCGTGTGTGTTATTTATGCACGAAAGCCCGCGCGTCGCGTGAACTTATAAGCGCTGTGCGTCTTCGTGTTTCCGTCTCGTCGTCGTCGTCTTCGTCGTGTTTTCATCTTGGCGTATTTTCTTCTCGCCATTGCTGCTGGACTGCGCATGAGCGCTGAACTGCGCAATTGATTAAAATGACATTTTGTGTGCGCTTGCGTGCGCCGGCCGCTGCTCGCAAATGGCAGGCACATTTTGATTTGTGGCCGCGCATCACGATCTAGCTGTACACTCGAGCGTGCGTGCGTGCGTGCGTGCGTGCTGGCAGGCCTTTCGCTCGCGGTGATTTCGCAACAAGTGCCGCAATTCGTTAGTGTAATGTGGCATCCGCCGCGCAACCGTCATCTCGTCGTGTAAGTGCTGCCCGACACATGCATACATACACGTGTATAATTATTACAATAAACATTTTATCTAATTAGCGCCGGAGTTCGCGCGGTGTTCACACCGCCGAGCCGTGGATCATTTGCACTCGCAACGACACATATCCACATTTGTCTCTCTGGTGTACACATTCGTGTATTTCACATGCTGCGCATGCCCCCACACACACACACACACACACATACACACACGCGTGACTGTCAGTGTGTCCTTCGTCGGGCGATGCGTCACAGAGCAAACGATCAAACGCGTCGACGTCGTCGTCGTCGTCGTCGCAGTCACGATGTGATATTTTTAATCATTTAATTAACGTCCATCGCACAGCGTGACATCAGAACGGACTGACACTATACTACTATGGCGAAGAAGGAACGAACGAACGTACGAATGAACGAAACGGAAAAAATGGAATGGAATTGTGACTACTCGCTGGCTCTCTGGCGCTGTGACGACGCTCACACGGCCGTATAATATGCAAATGTTGTGTAAGTGTACATGTATACACGTGTGTGCGCACCGCTGCAGTTAATATCCATCATACAGTTTATGTTGAAGTTAATATTGTCACAAGACATGCAAATAACTAGCACTCATCCAAATGTGTGTGCGCGTGTGCGCACACGCGCGCGCCACGTTCGCTCGCGATATGCATCTCGCTGATGCAAATATGGAAAATGACTTTTCCACACCATATTCGTTCGGTGCGGACACCGTCGCACCGCCGCCGTGCAAGGCGGACAATATAATTATATATTTGCGCCAGTGTGTGAGCGCGCTAGCGATGATACGCTCAGCGATGCGCCGCACACGCACTTTAATAAAGGTGTACGTTTGCTATATTGCGACGGCGACGGCGAACACGGCCGCTACTGCGGATCGCCGTCGTCCGATGTGTGACAAACACCACACGATATGGTTATTGCGAACGCACCTTTTGCACGTTTATCTGTGTGAAGCGCCTACAAGCCATCATGTTGCGTGGCGGTCCGAGCTGAGCTTCGGACGACGACGCGCTCAAATAGTAACGATTAACCAAAAATCGCCATAAACTCGCGCATTTAATTGTCTATTTAATAAATCCCGTCACTTCGTGCGCGGCGCGTTGCAACATCGGATTTGTAGCTCTCATGCGCGCGTGCGCCATTCAATTTAATCAACTGGCGACAATCACAAACACTATAAACTCCCCTCCCCCCGGCTACCACCCTCGCCGCATCGGCACTACAAAATACTACAATGTATGCTCGCGTGTGTCTACGTCTACTCACCGGCGTCGAGAATGCGCTGCTTCACCGAGTGCTGCCTGCTGTGCCAGAACTGCCAGGCTTTGATCTCGTCTTCGGGGCTCTTCTCCTCGCGGAACATCAGCATGATGACGCTCTGTGTGTGTGTGTGTGCATGGAAGAGATTGGATGTTAGTACAATTGGCATAAGTATCATAGAATCGCATTAAAACCGCGTAAAATGCTGGCGGCGAGCGGTATGGCATTCAAATGGTGGTGGTTAAAATCGGACACGTACGGAAATAAACTGTTGAGTGTTGGCAGGTGGTAATTCTAATGGATGTGCGTGCATGGGTGGCATTTGAAAGCCACACACACACACGCAAGCGATACTCGTCGTCATGTACAAAATGCTGTCAGAGCACCGAGCACCGGAAGGACCCTGTGATAACACACGCAATCGCAGTCGTTAATGCGCACAGTTCGCCAGTGATGGACACGGTGTTTACAATGCGAACGTATCTAATGCACACACACATCGAATGGAGAGCGTATCTCGGGCCCGAGTAAAAGCACTGGACAGCTCAATCTTGGCCAAGCGCCAGTGTTCTGCTGTGCGAACGGCATTTCCGCCGTGTGAATGACAGACAACATAAATTCAGCGTATGAAGTGCGCGTCGTTTGTGCACTTGCATAATCCGTTGGCGAGTTGGCATCGGCGCACAAAAAGTCTAAAGTCTAGTGCATATCACTTAGGCCGTATAATATTGTGAATGAATGCACGCTGGACGTGTGAGCGCGCGCACGTTCAAGCACGCATGCGCGTACGACTAGAAGCTTGCTAATATATTTAATGCAAATTATCGGCGCACACGCCACGCATGCGCATGCACCGCAGACGTGCACGTGCATATAATCCACCTTGCTGCATGCACACTGCACCAACTATGCTCTAATTGTGTGATGTGGCTGACATCGCGGCAAACGAGCGACGGCCGACGATCGCCAACGCGGCGAGCTGATCAGCGCTGGCGCGCGCGCACGCGCACAAATGAGGTATGAAAAATAACCGAACCTGACAGAGTGAGCCGGGCGGCTGCGGCGGCAGCGGTGGCGATCAAGCGCCTGCGGGCATTATCTTGCTCGCGCTGCTCGCGCCGCTGAGCGTTTAATTGCCAGGAAGTCGTTCTTTTTCAGGTTAATTACTTGATTTCATAAATATATATCTGCGGCATGCAGGCGTGCGCGAATACTCGCGAGCGAGCTGCTTATGTGGACATCTGCGCGCTCATATGCATTCAACTATAGCACAGCTATATATTGTCTATGCTATGCATGCTGTTGCGTTTTCGACATATTCCGCATACCCAGACGTTGGTGCCAGGCGTCCAACGCAGACAATTTGTTGAGATCGGTGCAGTTGGCCGCCGCCGCCGCCGCGCTAGGTAAACTAGATACAGTTCCATATTTCCACGCCAGATACATATCGCAATTGTGAGCACCGGCGATTGATTGCTGCTGCTGCTGGCAGTGCAACCAACACACACACACACACACACACGCACTTGGCATTGCAATGCACCGCGCGGCATAATTATGTTGTGTTCTGTCGCTCGGCAATGTGTCGCGTGTGCGTATATTAATTGAGAGTGTTTGTTAAAGTACGTTATTTCGAAATAATAACGTATGCACACTCCATTTGATATATCGAATCGCGCACAACAGCGCCGACGGCCTAAAATGTCAATGCAAAATAATTTGTTAATGGATTTCATGTGAGCGTTCACGTCTCGCACACACGCGCCAGCCAGCGATTGGCACGTAAATGTGCCAGAGATAAATGAAATGATTGAGCGTGTCGAGGCTGCGACGACGACGATGCTGCGATCGCGAGTGCCGTGTGCACCATCTGGTCGCGTCTGCCCACACGTTGTTTGTCCGAGCGGCCGGCCAGCGTAAATCAATTCACACGCGCACGCGCACGCGAACAGTTCGCAACCATCGTCAGAACACCTCAACCACCACCACCAGCGCAATAATGTGTCCATTGTGCGCGCAAAAAATGACACGAAACAAATATTTGCACGCCAAAGTGTATCAAACGCGAGCTGCTCAGACACACTCGCACACACACACACTTCTCGCACGACGTGCGAACAGATTAACACATGTGGCGCACGTTTCATTCATGCACTCGACAGCGCGCGATGCATTGAGCTAAACACCATCGTTCGTACGCCAGTCGCTCGCAGTTCACCTGGCGTGTGCATGCGTATACATTGTACACGTACATGTGCATGCATAGGTGCATGCATGCGTGCCTGAGTTCGGTTCGCGAATAGTTCAAATCACAGCACACTGATAGAGTCGGCGGAGTGTGTGTATGTGGCTGAGTGTGTGTGAATGGAGTGTGTGTAATTGAGAGCGCTATGCGCAGGCGAAGACAATTTATTGTCTATCTGGCGCGGTGACAACACTTGGTTTGCCACACAGCTTATTCAAATCGGCGCGCGCATGGCTTGCGGGCTTATACTAACAAACGCACTCGCACACACACACACACCACACAATCAGCATTGCGCGGTTTCGCCTGCGCCGCCTCGAGCGGACATGTGCGAGCGTGCGTGCATGCGGCGATCGTGCGTGGATATCATTTATGGGCTATGGGCGCAATCGTCCAGCAGTCCAGTTACCAAAGCACGTGCGCAGCAAGCGAGCGTGTCGCGCGCGGTATGTCGGCACATGTGCGCGAAAGTTCTATAAATAACCACTGGGCCGTGCACACTAGGATGAGGCGTTTCAGGCTTTTTGTGTCTGGTACTGGGGCCTGACCCCGCAAAACTGGCCAAATAAATCAAGAAAAACACCTGTAACATTTGTTTGTAAATCGATAGAACTTCGATAAAAGTCAATTTTGGAGCATGACTCCCTTGTAAAAATTTGTATAGTCTAAATATTAAAATCGATATTGAGAACATAGGACATTCTTCTATTTCCAACACAATTTGCAAGTATGTTTCTTGATTTATTTGGCTACTTTCTCAGGGTCGGGCACAAAAAACCTAAAACGACCCATCCTAGTGCATACACGACACAGCCAGCCAAGTCTATCGAGTGGCAGTTGAGCTGAGCTGCCGGGGTGTGGTTGGCCAAAATCAATCTGAACGCGAGTCGTATGCGCACACAAACGGCAGGTAGAACGAGCAGCGCTCGCACGCACAGCACGCGATTAATGGACGACGGATAGCGCTGTGTGCATGTGCATGTCGTCAGTGTTTCCCAACGCAGGGATTCGCGAATATTTTGGACAGTGGTGGACGGTATGATACTGTTTTGATCAGTTTTCAAAAATGCCCAGAGCTTAAGGGCCCATAAAAGTCCGTTTTAGGGTCTTAAATAGTCGCTAAAAACAATTAAAAAAGAAAGGGTGCTATTTTCGCGCTTGAAACCATATTTTATACGTCAAGACATTCTGAATTACGTGTTTTGTATATGTTCAGGAAAAATATGAATGAATGCAATTTGATGAAAACCTATACAATTATGTAAAGGCACTAGAAAGGGAAAAATATCTAAAAACATAACATAAGGAAAAAAGTCGAAAACTGGTCTAAAAATGGGAAATGGTTTATCGTTATAAAGGATAAAAAAGGGTAAAAATGTAATATAAAGTGAACTGGTGAAATTTGACAAATGTTTATATGTTGCAAACGCACCTTAAGGTTCATTTGAATCGAACGGAAACGTGACGCATTATCGTGATTACAAATATGTATTCTGAAAGAAGTAGTAGTGAAGTTAAAGAAACACTCTGATCAAATGTAACAATGATTTAAAATAGTTGAGAACTATTGATTAGAAATATTGATATATATTGTTTTTAACTCTTTTCAAAACATACTACGAAATTAAGCCAAATTCAAATTTTGGACTGTTTCCCAAAATCCTATTGGAAATCACTGCCCGCATAGTGTCGCTTTAGCTGCATTGGTCGGTGGCGGCGACTCCGCCAGCCAGTGCGCCCGAGATTAATTTCGCAAAGTGTCGCAATTGGACACATAAAGTGCCCCGCGCCGTGCCGTGTGCGCATATTCAAATGTCGTGCAGCTCACTCGCTGTGCGCGAGCGGCGAAATCTATAAGCCGATTGGGCGGATTTGTTACGGAGCACGCGCGCCTGCGCGTGTATCGTCGTGTACCTACGTGGTGAGCATGAGCGATGTGTGACACGTGAAACACATTTGCTAGCGGGAAGCGGAAATGTTGTGTTATTTGTTCGGATCGCCGCCGATTGTGACCAGCCACAGAGCCCACATGCCCACAAGTATGTGTGATTACGGTGGTGTGGCGTGGTGGAAATGAAGACAAATTCAATGATCCGACAAAAGGCGAAAACGATGGGCGCGAGGTGCAACAATACAGAAGCACATAGGGCGAATTAATCAGTGCCGTTGTATAGAATAGTAATGTATATGTTGCAATAAATAATGGCATTTTCGGACAGTGACTTGACTCTCGTCGAGATTCTAATTATGATAAATTGCGTAAGTAGCGCCTGCTTGCTGCCGGCTGCTGCCTGCATAAGATCATGATTTTAATTATGATTTTCTCACAAACGTCGGGCGAACGTGCCGACAACGGAATATATGCGTGTAAACATACGAATCGGAGATCCGGCGATGTGTGCGGTTTTAATCACTTTGCGCGCCCAGGCGCAATTCGCGATGCAAACCCTGTGGTGCGAACGCATTTGCACCGCCTTCAATTCAACGCGACGCGCGCACCAGGCAGAATGTTAATGTGTGCGTGTGTGTATGTGCCTCTCAAGCGTCTACCGCCGCGTATTCACTCGACTCTCGCACTTCATCAGTTACGACTGACGCGCTGCTGTAGTTGGAGAATTGCCCTGGTATACGCATGTGATGACAACGCTACTGATGGCTACAACACACACACAGACGCATCGGCGCGGTTTTACGATCCTTTCAAAATCTGTAAAACACGTGACTTAACGGCTTTGGCACCGTCGTGGCGCATCTGCGGCAGGCCAATTGTCGCACCGCTTAGTTTATTAGAGATCGCAAAATCGCTAGCAAACACACACGCGCTCCATTGCGCCACCGTGCGAAATGCGTTCGCTCTGCCAGCGCGCACTGAAATATTTTACACATCTGATAAGTTCGCGAAATAGATGCGCACATTCTCACACACATGTACAGCGATGGTACGATGGTATCGTATGGAATCAGACGACAGAAAAAATAGTCATCTCCAGCGTACACGGCGTTAAGTCGAGAGTTTTACGAGTTTCACCGGGGCCGCGTGTGTCGCGTGGCGGTTGCCGATGGCGGCCGTTCGGCCAAACTCTATGTGTGCGCGGTGCGGCTAATTTTTCCGCAGCGGCAGCGAAGACGCGCGGACGCGTGACACTCGCAATGTCGGCCGCAACATGTGAACAACATGCATTCGTGTGGCTCGTTTGCGACAACTGCACAGCAGTGCAGTTGCAATCCGCACACACTGCACACTCGACACAAACTAATATGTGTTCTCGCCATAAATACGACACTAAAATGTTTAATCGTTTGCGCGACATCAATTGCACGCGGAGCGAAATCCGCGACGGCGTGCAATCGTCAGCACGCCGTGCAAAGCCGACACGAGCGAGACATTTGTGATGTTGATGAGTTTGGATTATGAGCTGGCTATTCACTGCTAGCCGAGATGCTGCTGCTGCTGCTGCTCCTCGCTACAGCAGCTGCTGCGCGCACACATTCGCGGGACCTTTGTGGGTTGCAAATTATTGAATAAATATGGCAATCGTAAAAGTGTTCGCGTACGGATATTATATGGCTGAGCGAACAGCGACGTAAGCCGCGCGGTAATCGCACGATGAGTGAGCGCCGACCGCGCGAATTGTCATTAGAAACTATGTCTATTGTCGCGCGCGATCGCGCTTGACCGATGAAATTGCGCGATTGAACTTTACAGCATATTGCACGATCGCGCGCCGCTCGACACCGCACGATACCGAACGACGACAACGACTGTCATCAACTGCACATTTGGATATGCGATAAAATTGATAGTAAAACGCAGCCGGGCGGCGGCTGCGAATGCGGCGTGTGTATGTACTAAATTCCGACACATACTACGTACAACACAAAAAATGTATCAAATTCGAGCTGCTGAGTCGAGCACAATCGAATCTCACATTCGTATGCAAATGCGTGCGTCTGATAGGGTTGAGGCTCGCACGACAGATCCCGTATCTCACACATTCATCACGATCTCTCTGGAGATGCGTCGTCGCGCGGGCCTACACTGCAATCGTCATTAAACGTGCTGCTGGCGACGACGCGTTCATACACTCATCGTAATATTCATTGACGATTTATGTGGCACATACGAGCATGATGTGTGTGTGTACTTAAGCATATCAGTCGCTTTTCATCTGTGGATGTCTGGCGCTCTCGGCTGCCGGATCTCGGATTCGGATTCGGTGTCCTCGTCGCGACTGTCTCGAATTCGCCTCGCAGCCATGGCAAATTGAATAGAGAGACGGCGTCGCCGTCTCACAAGGATCGTTAACGTCAACTGTAGTACTTCGGCACACAGCGGCACTGATGAGTGCGTTGTTTGTTTTTGAGCATCTGCTTGGAAAAATCGTTATATGCAAATGTGCATCATCCGCACACTGTTTTTTCTTCAGACGGCGGAGATGCGACCGAGTGATTAACGAGATGAATTGGATTTGCAACTTTTATATCAACAGCGATGATTAGTATTGTGTGTGAAGGATACCAGCCAAATATCGTCCATCGGTATGAATTCGTTGTGCCCGTTCGATCACTTTGCCATCAACACCTTTCGCGAGCCGTCATACACACCCCTTTCCATTGGCATTCGCTTTCACGATCGCGTCAAGAAAAAAGGGGTGGCGAAACGCCACACAATAGGATGATACATCGAACACACCGCTGCTCAGCCCGTATTGAATTATGCAAGAACATGCACGCATCTCTTCTCTCGTCTTCGGCTGGTGTTTGAAGAAAGCATTTTTTCAATGTCACACTACTATGTGCTACTGAACGGTGTACCAGCATCGGGGGTTAGTTCAAAACAAACATAAATTAATCCTGACATGTTTGAATGATTAATTGTCTGCGATATGGAAATCGACGCGATGCTGCGCGCTGTGCGCTGTGCGGCAATGTTGTGACGAACAGTGCGTAAGTCCATTTATCACGGTACGTCGCGTCTCTCGCTGGAATGTGCTTACCTTGACTGTTTGATTTTTGAGCGGATGATCGGGATCGTGCACGTACTCCAGCGTGATGCCGTAGAACTGTCCCTTGTTGATGTACGTGATGCGATCGTCTTCGCGTCTTTGGGATGAACTGATGGGACTCTCCAGATTGTAGCGGAAGCCTTGGGTCGCGAATCTGCAAAGCAATGGATGTGGCATGGTTTAGTCAAATGACGCGATATGCTGCTGCTGCTGCGTGCGTGTTGGTAGTTTGTTTGCATAGTGTGTGTGCGTGCTGTGTGCTCTTGTCTAATAATTGGATTTATTTATTCGGTTAGTCAGACGTCGGTACCCACGCGCGCGCGCGCGACCAGACGCGCCCCTTCCGAACGCGGGCGCCCACTCAACACGCACACAGGCTCAGTGTGTGTGCATGTGTCAAATGCAAATGGGCAAACGCCCGGGCGCATTTCTCAGGAAATCGCGCCCGAATGCGCGATCGAGCGAGCCCGGCGGAACGGTAAACTCAATGTTTTACGGTACAATGCGCACAAAGCGCGCGACGCGATGCGAAGAGGACACGCGCCCGTGCGTCGCCTCCAATTGCACGCCAGCACGCCAATCCGGCGAGAGACGCACACAAATAACGCTCTGAATTTATTTATCTATCTGGAATTTACATCTTCATTGCGAGCGAGCAAGCGGAGTGGTGAACGAGCGAGTGCGCGCGCGCAATCGTAACTAGTTCAATCCTGGGCAAGCGGATCCGCCGTCGTCGCCGTCGTCGTGGCCGGCAGCCCGAACGCACTTGCCGTGCATCGGCGCGCGCGCGCGAGTACATTAAACCGTTTATGTGTGCGTGCATTGAGACCGGTGAGTGAGAGATGCTGCTGTGAGTGCGTATATATTTGACCAAGATTATAACATTATTTCAAGAACTGTGCGTGTGCGTGTGACTGCTTCTGCGTGCCATCCGCCTTCCATTCGCGCCGCTGCGTCCGCCAGAGAGGAGGCCGGACAAACACGCACTGCCGCACGCAGGCTGCCTTGCCTAATATGTCGTTTACGTTAGCATTATTCAGCTATTTTATTCTCGCACGTTGCCGTCCGACGTCCGCGGACGACGCGGACGCGCTTGGGGAGCAGCAATGCGCATTGACGCAGAGCTGGAGACATTGCGGCTGATCGTTGCGTTGAAATGGAATAGCGTGCGCGAGCATTGCTCGTTCGTTAGCAATGCGTGTGCAATGTGCGTGTGATCGCACGATCGCGCGTCTCAGCGAAGCGACAATGTCCTAGATTTTCGGGCCCGTCATCATCATTGGCCATTGCGTGCGGCGCATTGATTTATCGACTAGGCATTCTAGCAGCGATCGGCCGCCGGCAGAAAAAAATCGACAACATTAATAACAGAAAATTAACTTTGGTGCCTCGGCTTCCGTGCTGCCGCGCCGCTTTGGCTGATTTGCGAGCGCACGCACGTGTGATGGATGTGGGACCGCGGGCGCCATGGGCTTGCGTAACCGCCGGCCGAACGGTGAGCATAAATCATCATCCACCGTCGCGATCTATGCAAATATCCGTGTACGAACGCACGCACGGCTGTACGGCTCATCGAGCATCGAGCAATTTGTCAAGCGTCACATACGCACACATTCACAAGTACACGAACACGCATAGGTCGAAATGGGCACGGCACTCTAGCAGCACGCAGCACACATGAAGCGCTGTGTTCGGCCGCCGCCGCTGGCGATTCGGCGTGCGTGACATTATATTCGAATGTTTTTCGAGCCCGGTTGCGCCTTGGCTTGGTTGGAACTTGGTGGATGAGCGAGCGCTGATGTCGTGAATGAGAGCCCGTTGGCGACGAGACGACGCGCGCGCGGCCAATTAATTGATTTTGCGTTCGATCACATGTATTAGCCAGGGCTTGTTTAGTATGCATAGAATTCGATCGGGCGACGACACCAGCAGCAGACCGCTTGGCGAACACGCGGAACATCGCAGCACAATGCTAACATGTGTATGCTATGCATACGCCACTACAGTTTTGAGTTTGCGACGCAAGTGATTAACTACACACATCGCTGGAGCAAACACACACACACACACACACACAGACACTTGCTGCTGCACGGCTGCTTTGGCTCTTGGCTCCCGCTCGCAGAGGAAATAGTTAAATACCTTTATATACACATAAATTTATGAAATCGATTTCGAACAAGTATAAATATTCAGTGTGTGCGCCAGGGCGAACGCGCGCCATAGCGACGGGCTCTCTGGTATGCTGTGTGTGTGTGTGCAATCGCCGTTTCGAATTTATTAACGCTTTGATGGGTTGTCACCGTGTGTGTGTGTGTGTATTTGCGTCGGCCTCGCGTGCGATTTAACGATCTTCTCCGAGCGTATAATGTGGCCGACGAATATAAATATTTCACTCATTCAGCGCGCTAAGTGCCCGCCACAGTCTCGCCGAGTGTGTGTGTGTGTGTGTGTGTTGTGTTTGTTTACTGACGTATGCGATACACATTAGGGTTCTACGGCCACGCGGAATGCACATAACATATTGATTATGATTATCATTGTACGCGATGGGGCCGGTGCTCGCGATTGCGAATCGCGAGCATAAACTGTCTCGTTATCTACGCGATATTGGTTATTCCGCGGATTTGAATAGCACCAGAGCATTCGTCGTCTGCGACGTCGTCGTGTACAGCCGATTTAATGAATTGTTATTGTTGACTTGCGTGCGCGCACGTGCTCGCCGCCGATGCTCGCCCGAGGGCGTTCATATTTGCGTTGATATATTTTGGCAGCGCGCGCAAGTATCTTGTTAAACTTGACAGGCGAAAGCCTCATCGTCGACGCGGCGGCGGCTGTCACCCCAAATAACATTAAACCGAAAGCGCATGCACATGCACACTGACATTCGCGTACGCGCAGGCTGATGGGCCGTAACAATGACGGCAGGAGCAGTGCCGTCTCAGGAAGGACATTGAGCAGTTGGATGAATCACATTTTTAGTTCTATGATTTTGTAGGCCTCAATTATGTTTGGGTGCTATGAAGCAGCAGCATAATTCAACAATAAATTCGGACTCCATTTGAGCATTGCCACAGATCCCGTCTGACCCCCAAAGACGTCCCTGCGCCGTCACAGAGACAGAACATCACCTAAATTGCCCGCGCATCGGTGAATGCATGTCAAGCGCACATTACCATGCACTCCATCAACATAATATGATGGCTGAGCGACGGACTGTGCACTGTGCATGCGAACGAGTGTGTCCCGCAGTTTTCCATACGTTCCCCACGGACACCGCTTAGCCATATTTGCGCGAGCGCGCGCGTCAGTCGCGAACGTGACTGGCGCAGTTCTGGCTCTTAACAATCAAAATATGAATATCAATAGTGCGACTGTAGCGTTGCGATCGGGCCTTTTTGCATCGTCCGACCGACCGAGGAACCGACCGAAGGAAGTGGGCAGCCGCCCAACGACGACGACGGTGGACGACGCGCGGACGACGGACCTAATTTCAATCAAAAATGTATTTATGTGCATAGTCAATGCGCGCGCGCGTGCGCGAGCAGTTTTTGTGAGTGCACTCTGCATGCGTGTACGTGCGAGCCAGCGTCTGTCGCGGTCGGTCGGGCGAATAAATGAATGATGCGCGGTAAGTGAACGCAGTTCGTTATCATGCGGTACGCACACGCACAGGCACAGGCACATCGATGAATGCGAAAGTGCGCAGAGTGCTCCAAGGACACAAGGCAAGCCGGACGAGTGTGTGTGAGCGTGCGACAGAAGCTGTGCATGTTTATGTGACGCGATTGCTTCCGCGTAAGCGCCGTGCACTCCATCGTGCGTGCATGCGTGCGTGTGTGTGCGTGCAACAATATAAATAAATATATACATTTTCTTTGGGGCGATCCGCGCGTCGTTGTAGCCGAGGCTCTAGGGATGTGGGACAGATCGATATATCGATTGTGCATTGACTATTTCGAGATATCGGTTCTTGGATTTGAACTTGATTCAAGAAGTTTAGTTGATTTAGATGTACAGCTCTTCGCCTCAGAGACAGAATCATTCGAAAATAGACAAAGATGTTAGGCGTTAGGCGATTGATAAGATATTGGAACCTTTTGAAATCGTTGCTTTAGAGACTCTCCAATGTTTTTGTATAAGTCGAACCCATTCTGACATTACATACAAATTAACAGTCCCCACGATATGGGAGTTTGTGCATGAAATAGTGTGTACATTTTGGGCGCTAACGGCTTTATTATAAGGCCTATCAAAATTCGACTTTTCAAATCGTATTGACAGACACATTTCTCACGAAGGTAATCAATGTGCGCCTGTCAAACAACTCGGTTAATCGAAAATAATATTTTTTGTTTGCTGGAATGTCTTTCAGAAAGACGGGTTTTGGTATTTCCTCCGAATACCGATCATAATCGATTTATTTTTGTGATTATACATCCCTACTAGGCGCTACACACACACACACACACATTCGCTGCACTCACACAACATTTTAAACGAACTGGCAATCGAGCCCTGCAGCGGGGCTCTTCAGCCGAGCCGAGCCGATGTGCATAGCATTTGAATGTATTACACACGTGCCAGCGATGCCGCTGCCTGCCGCAGTGTGACTGAGACTACGACAACGAAGCTCTAGCACGCTGCTCGGGCGCGCACAAAACAATGCGCTTCGTCGTGCGTACACATAAATTGCGAGTGCGCCTGCGCACATCGAACATGCACACGCATGCATGTATGCTAGTGAAGTGGCGTCCATGCGTGCTGCCGGCGCGCGAGCGCCCTCAAACAACGACGACGGCGACCGGGCATCTCTAGGCTGCGTGTGCGTGTGGGATTGCTCCCGCGCAACATCGCATCGCATCGCATCGCCCAGCAGCATATGCTGAGCATTTGCGTGTGATCGCTTTCCCGATAAATGAATGGCGTGGTAGATACACGCGCACGCACGCACATACGCACGCACGTAGCGTGAATACCCCACACTGGCACACGCACGCACGCACGCACACACGGAATGTGTCAATATATTAGAGCGCCGTGTCGTGTGCGCTCCGCAGCGAATGCGTTGGCGGTTAGTAGCAATGCACAAATGCACTCGCGCACTCAATGGTTTATGCACTGACGACGGCGACGTGTGGCGGGCGTCGTGCGGCGCGCGCGTGTTCGCAAAAACAAATTGGCGATTCCGTGCATGTATGCATACAAGTCAGCGCATGTGCACGTGGAACGGTCGCGATCGCAGGTGCGCTGGCACAGGCATAGGCGCATGCGGGGCACTCACAGTTATTAAATACAATAAGAAAATTAATTGCTTTGCCGTGAGTGCATATTGGCTTGGTTTTCCTATACGCGCTTTGGGCTTTGTGTTCGCCCGCGTCGCCACGCGCGTCGCATATATCTTTGGTCGGGTGGTCGGCGTGTGTGTCCGTCGATATAATCAATTGTATCGCGTGTTCGCCACGCATTGTCGCGAGCGCATAAATTCGATGTGCACCGCGGCAAGGCGCCACACACGCACTCACACGACGACGACGTGCAGACACATACACACACCGACTTGCCAAACACTCACTCACACGTTCGCGGCGGCGGCGGCTGCGGAGGACCAACACGTGTGTGTGTGTGCGTATGCGTATGTGTTCCGTATATGCCAAGACTGGTTCAATTCGACTGGCCGGTGCGGTGCCTGCGATTTTCGTATTTATAATTTTTCGCGAGTCTCGTGCGGAACGCCAGCAGAGACGCCTGGACATGGATGTTGAATTGGGGGCTACGTATTCTCACTCGGAAACATGCTACTAGATTTTAAACTTGTCTATTACTATTTTTAAATCCGTATTCTTTGTTGCTTATTCGTGTTTCTGAAGCGAATAACCTTTGATAGGTGATGACAAAACTGCGACAACTTTTCAAGTGTATCGTTTGCTATAGGAAAATATGGAAAATACTATTGAAAATGGTTGCAAATGGTCTTCTACTGTTTGAAAATTACGCAACCATTTTATTCATCGAGTGGATGAAGCGGGTTAAAGTATTAAAATTGATTAAATTTGATTAAATTTAATGGTGATAAATAAATTGCCTGCGACGGCCCTGCACTCAACTCTATACAGATCACAACGCAGCCGTCGCCGCCGCCGCCGCCGCCGCCACCGACGTTGGCGGCAACTCACCACCACTCGCAAAACAACTTTCCGATCGCCGCATGTCGCATGTCCGCATGTCTGCACGCGCGCGCTCACGTAAAACGCCGGCTCCGAATTATGCAATCGTAAATAAATAAAATCCACCCAGCCGACGCGTCGCGGGTACTCACATTTTTGGTATCTGGATTTTGTCCGCGTCGTTCTGGCGGCCGAAGTCGTGCCAAGGTCGCGAGCGCGACGACGGCTGGCTGCCGATCGAGGTGGTCGGACTCTGGGCGGCGTGCAGACTGACGCGCTGCATGCTGTTGACCGACACCGGTATCGAGCCGTTGTTGGCGGCATCGACGAGTAGCGAGGCGGGTTGGCACAGCTCCGTGTAGTCGAACGACTGCAGGCGGAGGCGGGGGTGGGGTGGGCAGAGTGCGAGAGATTGGCGTAAGAATGATTTATTCAATTAGCGATTGTGTCACACCACGTGTCGGACGCGAGGCGGCTGCTGTATAGTAAATCGTACCTGCTGGATATTATTCTGGTCGCGCGGCGTAATCGCCTCGGTGCCGATGCCCGAATCGGGGCTGGGCAGATCGACCGTCAGGCCGGCCGCCGTCACACCGGACTTTGTGTACACCGGCGTATTGTTGTTATTGTTGTGCTGCTGCTGCTGCTGCTGCTGCTGCTGGCCCGGTTTCTGCGTCTGATGGACGACTCCGCCGACGCCGACGACCACGCCGTTGTTGTTGTTATTGTTGCCGCCCGGTCCGCCCGAGGTGCTGAAGCGACCCTCGTAGGTGGCGGCGCCCTGCGGACCGCCGGGCTGACCGTCGCCCTGGCCAGCGGAGCTGCCATCGCCGTAGACGCTGCGAGCGGGCGCGTACGCCTGCGCATCGCCGGCAAAGTACTCGCGATAGTACGGTTCGGTGGTCATGAAGGCCGTATTGCTGGAACTGGTGCGGTTGGTGATGGTGGTCGGTGGGAGGTTAGAGATACTGAACACATATAGATCGAGAAGCGCTTGTGGTACTTACGTTAATCGTGCCGTGTACATGCCATACTGGTCGGACACATACGGACCGGGACTGGGCGTGTTTGTGTTGACATTCGATCCGGACGTGACGCCGGAACTCTGATGCGAAGGTCCCTGTTCGGAAAACACATGTTGTTGTGTGAGTTATGTGAGTTGCGTTCAGAAGTGCCGGTTCGTCGCTTAAGTCTTTCGTTTCAGTCACTCAGGTCGCGCCAATCGTGTGCTCTGTGCTCACCTGCATGTAAATTTGTGTGCTGCCCGTGCCTCCGTACATGGTTTCTGATGAGGGACTGCCGGGACTGGGTGGGGGTTCTTTAATCTGCAACGATGACGGTGACGGCGACTGAACGACTAAGATCTGTACTCGGACACATCGTGGCACATCGCAGGGCGGAAGATACAGACACACACAAGCATATAGTAAAATTGTCGGCGTCAACGGTGAACGTGCGTCCGCCGCTGTCGTGGCGACAAGGTCAGCGCTCAGTCAAATTGGCGCCATGTGTCGCACGTCAGCTAATGCAATCTATCGACAATATCGGTGAATTTGTCACAATTTGCGCTCGATCGCACGTGTAATGTAATGAATGCACTAGCACACCTTTCTGCGCTCGAATATGCAAAGGATACCGATATTCAAATGCTGTCGATCGGTTGGTGTGTGCACCTAACAGCGACCATTTGTCATTGATTGATCGGCAGCAGTTCGCGCGCGCGCGCTGATTGCAACACACTCAGATGGAGTCAGACTGGCAGCCGTTATGAGCCATTTTATGCATTGTATATGATCTCGAGTGCGCACCAGCAGTCGTGTCTGTGCACTTGACGCGATCATGCATAATATAGTCATAACTTTTCCACTATTTGAATAAGTGATCAATACGGCTAAAATGAAAACATAGCCGTCGCACTCGCGCTCGGACAGGATGGAAGTGATTGTGCGACTGCGATTGTGTTTATGTGAGCGCCATCTTTGACGCCAGTCGCATTAAAATGCAAATATTATGATAAATCCGAGTGTTTATGGCATTTGGTGCTCGTGTGTATGTGAGTGCGAAATTGGCAAGGTCGTTGCAGTCAGTGGTTGTCTTTTGTGTCACATAACAATTATTTTGAAAACGGGTATTTTTAGTAATATCATGAAATCAACACAAATACTCATGTCCAAGATATTTTTTGTTTTTCAAATAATACGCGATTTACATATAATCGTGCATAGCTGCAATATGCTATGCAGCAGTGCATAGAAAATATCACCCTGGGCATAATTACGTTAATGGCGTTGTGAATTTTGCACTGTTCACGTTGGATATAAAAACGCGGATCACGATTCTAATTAGTCTCATAGCACTTCACAAAAACGGTTTTATTCAGTTAGATTGTTCAGTTGCGCATGCACAATAATATAAATAGGTTTGTCTATGATTCAACACATTATTCCGTACGAAAGGCAGTTTAGATAGTGTTTGATGCCTATTCGAATCATGGCAAATGTGACATCCAGTCTACTTCAAATGTCAACGCGCGCGTTTTGTAACCATTATCAAAACCAGCCGATGGACAAGGTTACGCTTGTAACGAAAATGTGTGTCGCATAGTTAAGCCAGTGTTCGATTGACGTAAGCTGACAAGATGAATTCGGTTACATTTTTAATCTGACGAACACGAGCCTACGCATTTTAAAAATCACGTTATATTAAATAGTTATCGTCATTCAAATCAGGATATCTGAGCACTTTTTCACTGGTCATAATTAACTCAACACTCTACACTCGCACGCAGGATGATTTATGCAGTTCAGACAAATCTTAACGATGTGCGATAATCCGTTTTTATGTTCGTTTCTGGTGCTGGTGATAGTCATCGTCGTTGTGGTGGCACATATAAATTATCATTTTCCGCAGATTTCATGCATCAGTTTTTCGCAACACTGGAGTACATTATCCAAATGTATGTACGTTGTGTTCGATGAAGTGTGCACACTCTTGCGGAGAACT
The DNA here is from genome assembly GCA_024741255.1 of Exechia fusca. NCBI lineage: Eukaryota > Metazoa > Arthropoda > Insecta > Diptera > Mycetophilidae > Exechia > Exechia fusca. The sequence continues at coordinate 22,770 of JANTBZ010052684.1, read as the reverse complement.
GTCCTTCGAGCAATTCATGTGGCGTGTATCGTTTTTTTGTGTTGCGTAATCAATATGTGGGAATCACTGCCCCTGCGTGTACTTTCCTTTCAGCGCACACAACACAAACACGCACATCGTTCGGACATCGCACACACACACACACACTGGACAGCAGACACAAATACGATCGGACCGTTGATGTGCATTAAAAATTCATTGTCCCTTTTATGGTTTAATTAAACGCGATCGCGCGACCGCGCTTGTGAGCAAAAGGCGCGCTCGCGTTCACGGTTCGAATAATAAATCGTTCGGTGCACACTGATATGAAATGCGCGCACTCGCTCGATGTGAATTGCGTGTATACGCTGGACAAATACACATTCGCACGGGAATAATCGCGCGCAGAGACACACACACACACACGAACCAAGTTATCACCACCAATCGCTCGCCGATGTTGTGCTGTGTTGTCTGTGTGTGCGTTTATGTGTAAGTTTGACGATCATAAATTATTCCGTCCGTGGAATTAAATATGAGACCACGAATTCTGCGAGCGCGCGCGCACTGCGTTAATTTATGTGTGTTGATTGTGTGTGTGGTGCACTGGGCTGGGCACACGGTGTTCATTCCTTCTGGTGTATGTATGTGTATATGTTCCGATACAGCATCATGTGCACCGGTGGAACAGAATCACTTTTGGCACAGCAATCTATGCACGAAATGTATGCTGAAACGCAGCGGTGACATTCAACACACATACACGCACCACACAATCGACGACACACGGAAGCCTGCCAAATGCTAAACGCCTGTGCGTGCCCGAACAACCTTCGACACGCACCGCGCGTCCGTGTGCAGTCTCGCGGCTCCGCACAAAAGAAGCACTCACGCGCCGAACTACGCCAAACACGCACGCGATGCAGAATCGTGTATCGAACGTCGATGTATTCGTCGATGTTGCGCGATGTCGATGTCGCGACGCGCCGCAGCACTCAACGTCGTCCGCGATATGTCCGACGACGACGACGACGACGATGATGATGATGGAACGTGTACTCACGATCGATGCTTCTTGTGTGTGCGCGCGCGCGGTATCGCAAAATACGTTTTTGGTACGCGTGTGTGTGTGTGCCGCCCCGCGTATGCGTACGTGCGGACGTGCGTGCGTTCCGAGAGTGGTGGTCAAATTGATCTTGTTCCGTCAACCTCGACGCTCGGTGACAGACTAAAAACCGTCTTATACAACATATACGACGATCCACACACACTCGAGGTACGCGCGCGCGCGACTCTACTCGCACGTATGTGTATGTGTGTGTGTGTGTGCGGCTTGAGACGCTTGCGCATGCGACGTCTCCGCACACATACACACTAGCACGTATGTACACAGTAAGTCGTCTTGGTGCAAACACACACACACACATAGCGATAGCGTATAAAACAAGTCCATCGCGCGCGCCCGTGCATATGTATTCGTTCAAATGTTTGCGCGCATGCGTGCGTGTGTGTGTGAGCCTACCTGATTTGCCAGCCATGCATATGTACACACACACTCGGCGGTGCGTGTTTGCGATAGCTTGTTTATATGGCGCTTTCGCTGTACAAGAGGATCGTCCCGATTTGCACACACGAACACCCCAGCAGAACGTCGTCGGATCGTCTGGTGTCGGTAAGTGCCGCGTCGGGGACGGCTTCTGTGCACACTTTCAATCCGACACATTTCGTGTGATAACGATAACGATCACCAGCACCAGTCGATGCATAGCGTTGATCGCTTGCGCGGCTCAAATTGGCCAGATGCCGCTGTGCGAATTTCATTATGTATTCGTGTTATTATATAACACGAAACAGTTGCAATCAGCACGAACACGATCGCGACACAACCAATAAACTTGTCAACTGTCACCGTGTGTTCCACCAGGCCTTTTGTTACACAGCGCGCACGTGAACGTGTGTACTATCCGTATTCGCCCTGCTCGCAACTGCGTGCGCACTTTTCTCAATTTATCTCATAAATATATCGGCTTTGAATGCGCTAAAGCGGTAACACCGCAGTCAGTTGGACTGGATTGGCTCTAGCCGCCGAGTGGTTGCGAATTTTCGCACTGCTGCCGCTGCGGCTGCGAGAAATAAGTAAGTAAGCACTCTGACGTGTGGTTGACGTTTTGCGGCGCGCACGCAGACGTCGAGTGCGATGCGATTGTCTTAAGCCATCGCGGATTTGCTCGCCAATCATCCATCACGTGGCGGCAGCATTGTTGACGTCGATGTCGTCGCCGTCGCCGTCGCGCGACGACGACGATGGCGTGGCGCTGGCGTGCCGATTGAATTGCTCCGGCATGCACTGATAGATCGACCTCGCGTGTGTGCGAACGTACACATGGCAACCAACACGCAACATGCTTTTGGCCCGATCGAAATTGAGCGGAATCGCGCGCGCTCGCGATAGAAGCCAACACAAAAAGATCAAATAACGAAATAATTGACAACGCAATCGCGCGACATGGACGCGTACGTATGTTCGTGTGCTGGGCGCTCGTCTCAGTGCTCGCAAAACGCACGCCTTGGGATTGTGGCGCGCGCGCGCGGCGAGTGCCGGCAAAACGATTGATGGATGGTTGGATGCGTGCTGTGCACGCACGCACTCGCTGGCGTGCGATTTGAGATGTTTGCGGTGTTTGTTTTTTCGCGCGGTCTGTGTGCGTGTGTGATTGCTCTACTCCTCTTGTTCGAACGTCGTGTCATTGTCGCCAGATTGCTGACCGAGTGTTTTGAGATTGTCCGCGCGATGTCTGATGGCTGTGATATGCTCAATGTGTAAACGATCATTGATCTATATTTAATCGGTCTGTCGCGAGCGCGCGCGGACGATTCGTATCAACGTGTCGTCAGCACGCGGACGCCGCAGCCGCCACCAGAGCGATCGCGTAATTATCTCAAATCGGCGAGATCGTTTGTCGGCAATCGCGTGCGTCAACGCATTACTCAAACGTTCCGTTGGTTTTTTGTGCGCGAGTCGTTTTGTGTCTGCAACGACCGGCAAAACGGTTCTTTTGATCGACACGTTTAGAGGTGGCGGTGCGCCGATGATTCCGATTCCCAATGTGTGTGTGTGTTTAAATCATAAATATTAATGATAGCATAGCATAGATGATCGCTATAATTACGGTCCCATACGCATAATCCGTGCGCGGCACGCTTCAACACTGCATACGCATTCGCGCATCAATTCGCACTCACCTTCTGCTGGCGCGAGCATTTCGGATCTTTGCGCAGATCTTCGGGTTCGCGTTTGACATTTATGTTCTGCTGTGCCGACGACGACGACGAAGCGGACGATTGCTGCGGAGCCGAAGCCGACAACGATTCGGACGACGACGATGACGACGACGCAGACGATTGCGATGACGAGGCGACGACGACGTTCGTGCCGCTCGGCACGACGGCCGACGACGACGACGCAGACGACGACGACGATGGGTGTGAACCGAGCAATAGACCTTGTATTTCATTCGGTAATAGGCCAGACACGTCTAGAGGCGTGGTCTGTCCGTTGATCTTCGTCGTGCCGGCGTTGCCGCCGCTGCCGCTGCCGGTGGTGGTGGTGGGGGAACTGCTGAAACAAAAACGTCGAGTGAGTATGAGTATACATGTGCGCATGTGAGAAAAAGCGTGCCGCCAAGAGAGTGGTGACTGTCGTGTGTGTGTGTGTGTGTGTGTGTGTTAGGTGAGGTGAGCGTGTGGTGAGACACGACGTCGGACACGATCACGAAGTTGTCGTCGTGTTGAGTCGTCGCGTCGCTCGGTATTATATATCGCAGAGCGAACCCGAGCGTTTTATGGATAGAGAGCACGGTGTCTCGTCTACGTTACGCGCGCGCGCGTGCGCTCAAGCGTGCTCCGTGGTGCGTGTGTTGAATGTAAACATCAGCGATCGACATCATCATCATCGCCGCATTGCAAAGCACGCACGCACATGTGTCATTTGCACGGATAGCACGCTAGCCAATGCACGTGTGTCTGTTTGTGTGTGTGTGCGTGCACCAGCAGACAGACACGGAGACTGCGCACTGCTTCGGCTTGTGAAGCAGCTCCGAGAGTGATTGCTTGCATTGCAAACAATAATAATTGTAGACACACTGTTGCGTGTTGCTGGCGCTGGTGGTGGTTTGTTCTCGGTTGCGGTCCGCACGAAACGATCGCGCGCGGTGTAAGTAAGAGTGTCTGCGGTGTGGTAATTGCTTCTGTGTTGTGTAGTAGCGCCCATCAGACATCTAGGTTCGCGTTCAATAGGTGTGTGTGTGTGTGCATTATTTGTGGTGTCGGTTGTGTAATGGCACACGCAAGCGCCTCAGACTTCTGACTGCGTCGTTTAGTTGGAATATATCTGCATTTTTTTTCTCTTGAGCTCCTATCAAGCTGACGATCGACGATCGAATCGCTTGCACCGCGTCGTCAGACCCTTATCTCCGCGGCTGGCATGCCCGAAATTTTAATCCGGGATTTGTAAGCGATCCCATTTGCATGAGGCAAACATTAAGAATAACATACATGCGATGCTAGCTATATATGAAACGGCTCAAAGCAAAAAAGACCAATAAATAATAATGGTGCTGCCGAAATTGCGCCGTTGAGGAAACGCAATGGAACGCGTAAAGTCATGCGATACATATGCGCGCATCATCAATGTGTTTGTGTGCGTGTGCGTGTGTGATTGTGTGTATCAACCCTCCAATGTTTTGCCAGCGATCACAATGGGACCGTCGTCGTGTCGTGTGTGTCGTATTTCAAATACAATTATTACGTGTACTTTTTGTGTGCGTCTTTCGCGCGCGCACTTACGGCGACAATCCAAATACAGAAGAATTCTGTCGCGGCGCGGATCCTATCACAATAAATCTTCGGAACTCCGGCGGAATCATAAAAAATACTCGACGGAAACTCTTTTTCTGACGGTGTGAATTAATAACAATCAGCAGCGATTCCAGCCGACAGATAAATACACTCAACGGGTGCGCGTGAATGGACCGGCGGCATCACTTTCGATGATGCGGAGCGAACTTTCGCTCGGTGCTCTGCGCGATGCTCCCGCGCTTCCAGCTGGCGCTCATTTGCATGACAAATACGCGGCGGCGCGTTGACCAAGCGTCGTTCTTTTGCCACCTGAAAGTCAATGTGCGTGTCTGCTTGACGACAAAAGGTGTTGCGGCTGCGACTGCGGCTATGCTATGTTGTATGGTTTCGATGCAGTCACGCAGAATACTCATACACGCACACAAATCTGAGCATATATTCCATTGAGACGCCGTCATCGGTCGGCTGCTCATTACTATGCATTGGATTCGGATGACACAATCGAATTTATGCGGCTCGCACACACGAACATAATTTGAATACCATACGCGCCATTGGGCCTAAAAACTGTACGCCACATATAATATAATTACTATCAAAGCGCGAGCGCGAGCGCGGGAATATTTGAAAAATGTTTATCAGTGAAATCACATACGCGCCGTGTCAAACCGTGTGCATGCGTGTGTGTGTGTGTGTAGAACACAACCAACCAGCAACGCAGTCAGCCAGCCCAAGCGACTAATGTGTATAATATGAAAATGTCCATTCGCTACGAATGTCATAATTTGAGAATTTATTGCGCCGCACCGAATCGCGCCACGCCAGCCACAACCGCGGATCGAACACGCATGGCTCAGGTGGAAACAATTCACCACCACCTCTACCAGCATCAACTTAAACGCGGCCGCCACGGCACAGAACAAATCTTTCGATATGCGCCGATCGCCGCCAATGCTCACTCACACGGCGCACACACACACACACACATACTGACACTTATACTGCGTGTGCGCACGCAACATACATAGCTCGCGAGCGCGCGCGATTGAATTATTGCATTTTAAATGTTCATAATGCGCGCCCGACCGATCGATCGACCGACCGAGCCGCCGCTGAACGCATAACAGCGCATAATGTGCGTCTATGGGGCAAAAATAATCGGCCTTTGTGTACGCGCGCGACACGCAACAGTGATGTGTGTGTAGGGTGTGTGTGTGTGTAGTACATTCGAATCACCGCGAGGACGACGTATCGGCTGGATTGGGTGATCGGCGGCGCGGGCCTCTATCAATAAATAAAATGCGCACCTGAATGAAGGTGCACGTCGTCGTTCGGTGCAGAGCTATTTTTAACCCGTTTTGGGAAATCAAATGATATGAAAGCATAACAAATATTTCATTTTAGAAATTGAATCAAGTAATTTGCGATTTTTACTGGGATCTATGGATTTTGGTGAATTTTATTTTCCAATCTACATTTTGTAAATTAAATGTCCAGTACTAGCACATCGTACACGCATACACATAGCATATTGTACTAGGAAAGATTCCAACAACGCTAAATAAGTTGCAAATAAGAATTCACATAGACTACCCCAAAGAGTTGACTTGAACCATACTAAAAAATCGGATTTTCCAAGTTTGCGACCAGTTTTTAGGAAGAGCTAATATTAATCTGAACATTCCAATGATACAGGTTTGTAGAGTTCCAACCTCTAATTCTCTCGGTGATTTTTTCGAATACATGAATACATGGTTCTAGGTCAATCCAGTGAAAAGTTATGTCCTTCATACTGAGGACGAAAGACGTATTTTTGTATGGGGAATAATATCCGATTATCTACATTTCGTGTTTGGATTAGAGTAAATAACTTTTCACTGGACCGTCTCAGAACAATGTGTGGATACTCAAATGAAAGATAATGACATAGTCTACAATTCCTTGTCTTTCAAAAAATAGAAAAAATCACCGAGCGAATTAGAGCTCGGCGATTTCTCCATATAAAAACGGAACGGCCTTGTCAGCCAAAGATGAGACTTAAGTCACGCGATGTTCTGTATATATGATAGAAGGAGGTTTACTCTACAAACCTGTATCATTGGAATGTTCGGATTAATATTGCTTGTTCTCCAAAAATTGTCGCAAACTTAGAAAATCCGATTTTTAATATGGTTCAAGTCGACTAATTAAGGTAGTTGACGATCAGGGATTAATGTAACATCCAGTATCCAGTATCAGTATCAGAATTTAATGATCTGAAAAATAGAATGGTGAAAACGAAAATTACAAAAAATGCAGACTGATTCGACAACTGGTTCTCAATGAGTTAACCCACACTGCTCGCAGAATGCACCTTGCTCACACAATCGCGCACAAGAGTTCGTCGATTCGATGTACGATGTTTTTTCCTCCCTCCGATTTCGTGCGGCTGTGTGTTGTTATGATATGAACGCGATTATAATTCACGCCAGCGAGCAGCGGCGCGCGTAAGGACAGACCGAACCGATAAAATACGCTGCACATACACACACACACACGCACGCTTACGGCTACACATATTTATGGTGACGCTTTAAATCCATTCAAAATCGGCGATTATTCAAGCATAACGCGCGTGGATCAACACCGAACACCACCGTTCACATGGCATTCACACCGTCGTCGTGTCGATGTGTGAATGTGTGTGTTGTATGCTGTGCGTTGTGTGTGTGAGGATTTATGTGAAAGGCTTACCTCCACTGCATGGAGCCGACGCCGCCGCCGCCGTTGTTGCCCACCACCACACCACTGGTGCCGGTGGTGTCCTTATCGGGCACCTTGTAGTATTCGTACACGAACGATGTGCTGCCATTCGGATTGTGCACTTGGTGCACCTGATGCACGGGCTGTCCAAGGACGCCCAAATTCACGCCATTGCCATTGACGGTGCCGCCGACGCCGCCGTCGCCGCCGGTGCCCGCGTTGTTGTTGTCGTTGGTGCTGCCGTGCTGCTGCTGCTGCGGATCTTCGTCGGGACTGCCGTGCTGATGATGATGGTGATGCTGCTGCTGCTGTTGGTGTTGCTGGTGTTGATGTTGCTGATGTTGCTGTTGATGCTGCTGGTGCTGCTGTTGCTGGTGCTGTTGGTGCTGTTGGCCGCTGCTCGAAATGTTGATCATAGCCGAGGTGGCGGCACTCAGTGGATGCTCGAAGAAGCTGTGAAAAGAAAAGTGGGAAACGCGAGTCGCGCGGAATGAGTGTCGCTGCCATGTTTTGTCTGCGTGTGTGAGTGTGCGTGTCTGCATGAGTCTGTGTGTACCCGGGCGCGACAGGCCAGTGAGAGGTTTATGTAAGTTTTTCGCGAACGGCCGATCGCAGCAGCGCGCGAATGCAAACGCTCGCATTTTGTAATGGGATATCGTGTGCGTGTGTCGTGCTGTGTTTCTGAGTGTGTGGCGAATGTGCGTGTTTGCATGCGTGTCGGCGCGAATGTGAGTGTGTGTGTGTGTGCGGGCAACTCACCGTGATGACAGGTATCCGGTCTGTGCGGTAATGGTGGGCACCTGATTTATGACATCGCCGCCATCGCCGCCACCGCCGCCGCCGCCGCCGCCGTGACTGTCGATGGGCGAATCGGCGCTGTTCGGCAGGCGACGTCTGGAAATATAATAATTGAGACCAAATGGTTTGAATATGTGATATTCGATGTTGCGCGATTGACGTTCTCAGAACAAGCTGTGGCTGACATCGAGTCAGAGCAAGAGTATGTGTCACACGCATATCAAGCGAGTATGATCGGCTCAACCACCTTACAATGTGTCAAACACAATCATCGGACCGCGTGTGTGTGTTTTGAATGTTTGACTGTTGTGAGTTGCGTGTGTTTTTGTGTGCGCACAGATTTCAATCGTCCAATTAAAAGGCACACAATGGTTGAGAAATTCCGTAAAACCGAATCGTATCGTGTGTGTCGAGTGAGTGTGTGCACGCATCGTCGCATCTCACCACACGCACACACGTGAGAAGGGGAACCGTTTCTGACATGTTCAAATGGCCGAGCCGAGCCGAGCCGTCGTGTTAAAGTCACTTGCGGCCAATTTGAGAGGCGCGTATCCCTTCGAAAAATCTATCAGAGACCCATCAAAACGCGACGACGGGCACATCGAATATAATATAGTCGTAATATCCAATTCAGCGGTTAGCGTAATCGGATACGACAGTGGCTGTGCTGTTCTCCTCCTAACCTACTATATGGCAGTGTGCACCGCACAATTTTATTATACCTCTGGTTTATGCTGTGTAGTGTTATGCTGAGGTACGTCATATTGTTTCGATCATTTGATATGGGCCCTGTCGTCGTCGATCGAGCATGGCGCATGGTTTCAGGCCTCTGCCAGACTTGCCGGTTAGTTAGTCGGCCAGACAGAATTAGATGTGATGGGGAGCCTCACACATGCGCGCACGATTTCACATCATCGCTACAGGGGTGATGATGGCAATATTGAGGAACATCGCGGTAGTCACGCGAGTGCTGAACACGAGTTTTGACAAGCTCGCAAGTCTGTAATTTTGAATCAATTTCAAAATGATAATATGCAATCGATAGACCATTAATGTGGCTTTTTTTTACTAAACAATATTGCCCTGTATCAGGGCTATGCTTCAAGCTATACCTCAAAAACCAAGAGCATGTTTTGACGATTTGAATTGTATATAGAAAAATCTGCCTTCTCTGGTCGCGTTTAATCAAAGGATAAGACTTTTCTTCAACAATTTTTCCGTATGCAAAAGAATGATGTTAGATGAACAAAACTGCATCATTACAATTTATGTGTGACACTTACTTTCCATGAACGTTCCAAAATAATGAGCTAGGGTCGTAGTCCCATATTTTCATTTGTATTAAATTAAAACATTTATATTTTATGCTAGGTTTTCGAAACCTTTTTTGCCCACACAAAATATCAGATTTCTATCTGAATATTGCATCGAACTGCAGAGAAAACAAATATTTTGCGAATCACGACCTGCGCATATCCCCTCGATGGCGCTGCGTCTGCGCCAGAGAGCTGCGAAAGTGAACGCATCCATCCAACCGCCGAAGGGAGGTGGTCTGCGTGAGTTTACAGTTCGTTGGCGCATTGTCCTTTTGTACGCTCGCTGGCTACGCTATGCGGTGGTAATTTGTATATTGTTCGCCAGGGTGTCAAATATATACAGTCGCGATCATGTTACACGCGTCGCGTTCGCGCGAATGTTCAACACGCGACGCGACACAACAAACAATTTGTACACAAACACACACACACACTCGCACGCACGCAGAATGGTGTAAGCTTTTGCGCAGTGTTTGCGGTTCACAGAGTGCACACACACAAATCGCGTGTGTTTGTTCGCCGGCTGTGTGCGCGTTTTTCCGCAAACACGACGAGCTCAGTTCGTTAGCCAGAGTTCGCCGCAGTGAACTCTTAGTGACTTAGGCGACGAACTCTGCGGGCTCGTTAGTTTTATTTTATTTTTTCTCGGCTCGTCGCGGAGCCGACTCTGCTCAACTAGCATGACAACGCGATAAACCAGAAGAATAAACAAAACACTCGCATGCGTGAGCGCGCGCACGCTCAATAAATTCCATCGTGCAATTATAATACGCATTGTTGACCGCGTTCGCGGTATCGCATATTGATTATATTATGGCGCCCGTCGCCCAGTGGCCCGAGTGCAGAAGAAGCATCAATTGTACTGTGGCGCGTTCAATTACTTTCTTTCGCAGTCGTCGCACCGATGCCCGATGCGGATGCGGCGATGGGCATTGTGTTCAGTTCTGGCTGCAACATGATACGCTTGCGCGCGCGCGCGCGCATTCCGATTATGATATTTACAATCAATTGTTTCTGATGCGCGTACGCGTTCGTGCTAACCGTCGTAACGTATCATTACCGCGCGAGGAGCCCTGCGCGACACCGCAAAGCGCATACGCAAACACACGTGCGCGTGCGGTTTATGCGTTTGCTGATAATGCCGATGCGGCTGCTGCTGCTGCTGCTGCGAATTCCGTTTGGCGGTCGGCTTTTTATCACGCCACGATGCCCATTTAATGAACAATACAATAACGCGCAGCGCAGAATAATAATTTATGTTGATATAATGTAATGTTATTACGACGTTCCGCGTTTATTCACGTGAAATTGACCATAATAATCGGTGCAGACTTTTGGCTTGTTTTTCGTAACGAAATACCGTTGCTTCAACAGATCGATACACCATTTTATCGCAAGCTCTTGCCCAAGATGTTTCACTCAAGTCCTTATTCATCAACCTGACAGGATTGAACCTAGCGGAACCACAGTTTACCACTCTTTGCCTCACTCCAGCGCTCAAGTGAAACATCATTAATATCCAATTTCGTGATACACACGCAACGCACGTCACATCTCTGGACACAAGATCATCAATAACCGCCGCTGCGCGAAATACGCTCGCCTCGCTCGCGCATCGTTTATTTATTTATTTAATATACCATCGTGGTGGTGCTGGTGTGTCTGAGTCGGTTAGTTGCGCGTTCTCCGCATACTTTGCATTTGCACACACAAACACACGAATACCGCGGAGCAGAGACAAGATCATAATCCATCCAGTCATCCGCGCACACACAACACGCGGAACATTACGCGCGGCAACTGAAACTCATTCACGCACGCAGTCGACAAAACATTGCGTGTGTTGCGGAGGAATACACACACACACACACACGCGCGCGTACAGACACTCGAAACACAACCGAGCCTAAATGGGCGCATCAAGCACCGAATGATTGATCTCGGACAATTTAACCTCTTAGCCGCTCAGCGGCGGTGGTGGCGTGCTGGCGTTTGTGCGTTCGTGCGTGCGTACGTGCAGACGGACATACAACATGATGGACATGACATGCGAACAGACGCGTGTGGCGGCCGTCGTCGTCGTCGTCGTCGCAAGTCGCAAGTCGCATTGGCGCAATGGCAAAGTTTAAACTATTAGACGAATGCGCCTGATTATTATGGTTATTAACGATGTACAAATGTGTGTGAGTGTGTGTGTGTGTGTGTGAGTGTGTGTGTGTGTGTATGTGTGTGTGTGTGGCACCGCAAGCCATCCGAACCCATGCCCCGAGCATGCATGCTGCGCGCGTGCTGTGCGAATTGGCACGACGGACAATACGGAAGTACGAAACGAAACAATTATTCAAATGAATTGCGCCGCGTGCGCGCGCGCGAAACAAGCCAGCACGACGCCAGCACGCCAGTTGAGTGAGTGATGAATGCGAATGGGAAGCACAAGGCGGAGGGCCGGGTTAGTGTGGTGCGGTAATCCACCGGTCTGTCCCACAATCACCGCCGAAAAGGGGTAACATATTGACGACGCATTGTAGGCGCGCATCGTGAGAACACGACTTCTACTATGCTTCACCAGCAGCATTCATCGTGATGCTGATTGGCAACATAATTCGCGTGCGTGTGACAACACACGCGCGCGTGCGCGCGTTGAACAAAACAAACAAACACGCACATCCGAGAGCATGCGCGGCGGCACACACGAAACCAGTTCGCTGCTTATCCACCTGCGCAAGTCGCGCGGTCGTCGCGGTCTGGTTTTCAAATTCCGATGCGGTGCACTCTGCACGCGCGCGTAACAGGTCACACAACATATGCTGCTGCTACGTCGAAAACCGGATAGCGAAGCGCCGCCGTGCAGCACGTGTGGCATCATCGTGCCGCATGCGAGTCGTCGTCGTCGTCGTCGTGTGTCCTGACCCAGACCCGGTGGCGACCGACCGACCGACCGCGCGGCCGGTCGCGTACATACGCACACCGCACAACCCCCTTTGATTCGCATGCGCGAACACACGCACGCAGTGATACTCGTATTTTACCTGATCAAGCCAAGAACCGGTATGTTTTACACCACCAATCCACCGCACACACACACACACACACACACTCATCCACAGCGCGGTTCGAAGGAATGTAGTAGTAGTAGTAGTAGTGTGTAGTGTGCAGATATTGTGCAAACACCACGAAAAAACACAGACCGACACGCACACGAATCAAAGTGGCGGGTGTTGGGTGCGTTTGCCGTAATTCTGACGTGCGAACGAAATTATGTTGTTAGCCGTATTCTTTCCGATCCCCAGCCCAATGGGTTCACACACACCCAGAGTAGATCATACAATTACTCAATTTTCCAATTCACACACACAGACTCGCGCTGTGCGCTATAATTGCGACACAAAGACCGCAGGCGTCGTCAGGCGTCGACAGTTTTTGTGACAGTGTCGACCCATTCAACGAATGTTTCAATTATATAGTTCACTCGCACACGCACTCACACGCAAATACGCTTGACGTGTGCGTTTGTTCGACTTGTTGTTCGCATAAATCTGCCGGGCGTGTTGCGTGCCAGTTCGAACAGTGCACGCAGTTGCGCACAGCAGTGTGCTGTGTGCATTTACACCCTAAATTAATCGACGTGCTGCTGGCCTGGCGCTGTTTGACTGGCACAATGCGGCGCGAGCGCAAAACGAACCGAATCGCAATGCGCAAATAATTCGCCGAGTATATAATTAACACCGCAGGTGTTTTTTCGTGCGCGCATTACGCGCGAGAACATGTCGACCGGATTGCACACACACACACACACACACACGTGTCCTGCGTATTAAGACGATGATTTTTATCAAATGCACGTGGTACTGCTGCTGCTGCTGCTGCCGCTGCCGCACATGTGCGCCACTTTTGCATTGTTGCGCCTTGCGCCGGCCGACGCCGCGTGCAATAATTCGCAATGGGCGGACAGATTCAGGTGTGCCACAGAGCTGAATTATAAAGGCGGATTTGGCGCGACGATTGACTCTCACACAGAGCGCTTGGTGGCGGCGCAGCGCGTTCGAGCTGAAGTGGCGTGTTTGTGCGGCGCGTATGATTGCGGTTTTTTGCGCGTATGATTATTGCAATTAAATGGTCTTTGATACCGCAGCGGCGGCGCGCACAACACAACGACCCAGCCATCAGATATCATATATATTGTGCGGCTGCTGCTGCGGTGCGTTTAAGTCGCGCTGATTAGATTATTTATGGTGATATGTTACGTGAGCATAACACAAGTGGCCGTCACCGCAGCCGCACACAATGTTATTGTGTTAATATAATTACTGCATTTTGTTGTGCGCTACTGATTCGGTCTGACCGTAATCCCCGACCGTCTCGCTGCAGCGGATTAGGCGCCCGCCGCCGCCCGTCAAATGCCAAAGTTTGGGTCGCACGCGACACACAAAAGGCTGCGCCGATATTGTCTTATTTCACTTTCGAACACCGTCTGTGTGTCGCTATGTTGTGCGTCATTCGCGTGACCAGAGCTTGAATGCGCGTTGTGTTTTTTCGGTGTTTTTCCCGATCGCTCGCGCGCGCGCCGCACACAATCACGGACTGTCATCGCCGCGGCTATCGCGCTCGGGCGGCCATAAACAACGTGAATATGCGTCGCGATGCGGGACGCCGACAATTTGGCCAATAAATTCCGTATTTTAAGCTATTTGTGAATTTGCAACACTGTGCTATAGAGCGAGACTACATAGTAGGTATAGTGTTGGTGTCGATGAGGAGCGACGCGCGGCGGACACGCTCGGCATTCTGATCATTTGCATTTAAATGCTAATGCAACCTTTACGACGTTTAGCCGTCGTCGTCGCTAAGCTTTGAATGCGCTTGTGTGTCGTCGTCGTCGTTGGCGTCTCCGCAATAATAGAGTTGAGTCGACGTCGTCGTCGTGCGGGAGGGAACAAATCGACTCCGCGCACCACCCATTTTGCCGAGAGTCTGTCTGTGTCGTTGCGGTGCTAATCTCAAGGTTAAACATTGTGTATGAGCAACAAGCGCCCCGAACGAACGACATGGAGACAACAAACAGCGTCGTCGTCGATGACGACAACTCTCCGGCTTGCTTGCGCCAGCGCCAGCGTTCCGCTGCCACCGACGACGACGATGTGTGTGATTACAGCGTCATAAAATTTGTGTTGTTTGATAAATTGGTTTTGGCTTAATTATTCACAAGTCCGCGTGCCGCATGCGATTTAAATGCACACTCACACGCGGTTCGTAGCGCGCGCGCGATCACACAAACAACAGCAATGATCGCCGCGAGGAATGTGTGTATAAATAACACCACACACACGCACGCTCGACGGAGGCGGCGGCGGTAGGTAACGGACGAGTGAGTGTGTGCGAGTGTTTTGCTGCTTTATTTAGCAGTTTGAGTTTTGATCAATGCGCAGCGATTTGTTTGCCGGAATCGTGCGCGCAGCATCTTCGGGAGGTAAACAAATTGAGTGAACCCAACCAACACACTCCGCCAGCTGTTATTGTAGTCGCACAGGCAAATAGCGCGCGCACATACGCACTCATATTGACCCTTTCTACGACGGTCTCGCACCGCACCGCAATCAGCGTGTCCGCTCAACGCGCTCTCACGCGCGGACGCGAAAGGATCGCCGTCATCATTACCGTCATCATCGGCGTGGCCGTCATTATAACCGCTGTGTCCGCGCGTGATTTAAATATTATTCTATTTGCATCCCGGCATCTGTGCAAGCACTCACACTCTCATTGTGCGCGCGCATATATTTGCCGAGTGCACACACACGCACCGTGGACCGCACACTAAAGGTCGCCGCCATCGTTCACCATTTCACATTCAAATCACACGACGATACGGTCACACACACACGCACACACAAAGCGCTAAGCCCATCATCAGGCGCGAGGACTGTCCGCGCGATCGCGAGCAGACACGCACAATGGGCCGTAGTGAGCCGCCGCGGGTCGTGGCCGACCACGGCCGCCAAGTCCGCCACGTCCGCGCGGTCCACCGAGAGATAAAAAAAAACACGCACACCAAATGTACCCTCATAACCTTTCGGCGGCGGGCCGGCGAAACCTTTCGGCGGCATTTGCGTGCACACGCGGCGAGAGCATCTCGCACATATTGTTTATCTTAATGCACACGCACGCAAGTGGAGTTGATGTGTACGTGTGTGTACGTGTATGTGTGTACGGACAATATTTCGGGATGCTTTGCTTTGTTTTTTTGGTCGATGTTCGTGTCGTCTCGCGAGTACCTCTTTACGTGCGCGCAGTCGACCATTACGGTGCGCTGCTGTCTTCACGACGACGACGTCTAACAAACGCACACATTAATTCGCCGAGATAAAAGGGTTTCGCGCGCGGCGCACGGCGAAGCCTTTGTCGAGCAAGGGGTCCACAGTTCATTAGCGAGCGAGCGACGACGACGCAACACGCGTGAACTAGTGTGTAAGTAATGCGCAATGACACGTCGTGCAGTACAATAAAAGCTTGGCTCTTCTTGGCCCAAAAATCATATATTCGAAATCCGTGTTCATCATGTGCGTGTACCTTGTGCCGTCGTTGGTCAGCCAGTCCGAGTAGGTGACCGTAAACGCGCTGCCCGTATCCATATCCATGGTTGGATGTGTGTTGTGTGTGCGAATTGATGAGTAGAAGACCGAGGATCTTCCGCGTTGATGTCTTATGTAGAGTACACTTTAACACATGTTGTTATGTTGCTGATGCTGACCGAAGGCCTTGGTTTTTCACATCACTATCTCCCCTCGTTTGGTGGTCGCGTTAGCGCGCGCGCGCGGTCCGAAATGTCTAGTCCGCCGATCCGAAGCGCGCAACAAGTGTTACCAAAAATCCAGTTTACGGATCGCGATCGCGTCGCCAACAGTAGCACACATGCGCATCAAAATGCACAACGCGCGCGCGATTCGCACCACACACCCACACCTGTGCACACACCGGTCGTGGCGATCGTGTATGTGTGTGCGTGCGTGTGTCCGTGTGTTTATGTTTACGATCAAATGCCGCGTGCGAGGGGCTTACGGTCAAATGTGTATTGTGTGTATGTGTGTACGCACTCGCGAGACGAGCTTGGCCGCGCGCAAAGATCGCGTTGAAAAACGAATTGGTGTGTGTGGAGCGTGAGTTCGTGTGTATTTGTGTGTGTGCGAACTGAACGCCAGAATCGCTGTGTGTGCGCGTGCTCTCGTCGGATCACCGATGTTAACTGAAAACCACTTTAAGATTTTCACATATTGGAAGTGCTCGGTGCCGCCGCGCGTTCGCCGTGTGCTGGCATGCGGTGTCTGTGCATGTGTGTGTGTGTGTGTGTGTGTGTAGTGACCAGGGGAGAGATACGCGATGACGACGGCGGCGACGGCGACGGCGACGCATTAAGGTGTGCGCGCCGTGTGTGTTGTGTGTCTGTGTGAGCGCGTCGCGCGCGCAGATCGCATTTGTGCATGCATGTGTATACGTATAGGTATACCATATTATTATAGAGATAAAGTGCGCCGCCGTAAAGCCATACACATATGCGCAACAACAACGAGGCGAGTCGTCGCGAGCAAACGCGAATGGTCTGCGCTGCACGCGCGTCTCGCGTGTTTGTATGTTGCTGCTGCTGCAGATGATGCGCGAGTGCGCGGCGAGTGCACGGAATTGATGTGGTGGAGAGTGCGTCGCGTCGCGTTGCGTCCGCGTTTCGAGCGAGGGTCTGGACCGCGTGTGCGCGTCGCTGGACCGCGAATGCCGCGATGCGTGTGTTTTTGTGTGTGTGTGCAGGCACACACGAACGGTGTTGTTTGTTGTTGCCCAATAAGATAATGTTTGTATTGTGTTGACGACAAAAAAAGCAGCGGAGACGCACACAACACACAACAGCGGCATCAGTGGCCAACAATGATGATTGTTGTGATGATTGTTCGGTGGTGAGAGTTGCGGTGCGTTCTCCAACTTTTACGCGTGGCGGATCGGATATCAGTATATTTGATCGAAAAGTGCATTGGGTGGAGGTTTGCTGGTATGTGCAGGTGATACCCTTGTTTGAAGATTCGACAGCTATCGATGATACCAATGAATGTACACACTGATTCGTTCCAACGACGCTTTCTTCCCTAGTTTTTCTTTTCTATTGATTGCTTTTTGGCAAAATAATCTAATTTGTATCCAGCATACTTCAAGGGCTGAGAGGTCCCGGGACAAACTAAGAAGGAACATCCTTTTTGATTAGCACTTAGAATGGGTAAAAAGTCTCTGTGCAGTCGTTTTTGTCGATTTCCTATGCCTCCGAAAGACACTTGTTTCGTAGGCCTGGGAAATCTACATAATCAACTGCCCGGGGATTATTTTTGTATTTAATTTCTCAACATAGTTTTCTTTCAGCACGACAGAATATAATCAACGGCCCTAAAATATCTCGATCACATTCAGAAATATATCGCCGCTAGTACCAGCAAAATACTTTTTCTCGGTTTCGACTTCCTTATTCTTATCTCTTTGCTTGGAGCCCATTTTTAAATACGGAAATATGTATTAGTCGTCGAGGCACAAATCCAAAGAAGAACGTAGAGGGGGCGGTAATTCAAAGCCCTACCCAATCCATTGATTTTTGCCTTCGATGTAAGTTACTTCTGACTCTGCGTATTGTATTGGTAGAAGAACAGATATAACAAATATAACAAATATGGCATTAAATAGTATTACTATTTTAACGCAGTCGATGAAGATCAATTTCCTCGAGTCCCGAGTTGATCCTTTACATGTTGATCCTTAATAGTTTGATCCGAAATTAATCAGCTCATGTAATATACCTACAGATTGCAGATTACAATTGCTTTCATAATGTTATGTTGGCAAAAAGATACGAGCAACACTCTCGACATGAAAACAGTTTACACCCAATTGTTTTCGTTCCTGTTATGTAAGTATTCAAATTCCAAACGTTCTGATGATGTGTAGTAATTCCAACAGATAGTATATGTCCATCTGTTGCACGTTGCACTGTAGGCTGTGTAGGATCATAAACTTTTATGCCAGGCTCTGTGCAGGCAAGAATCATTTCACGACGAGTCATTTCAATGTTTGTGGAGCAGACAAAGCGTATTGAACACGCAACGTTGTTGAGCCATCGTCTCGTACTACTACTATAATGTCGGAACGGGTGCGTTTCGCAGCTCATCGAAGGTTACACGATTATCGGCGCAGAGCCAGTGTATGTGTGTGTGTGTAATGGTAATAGTGTACACGCACACACAGACAGACGCGTCGTCGTCGTCGTGTGATGATGTGTCTAGTGCGTTTTTATGAATGGCACGAGCGCACGCTATTTGAATGGGCAGCGGTGGCGGCGTCGGCGGCGCAAGCGGCCAAACGATCATGATCGTTGTGGTGTCCGTGTGTGCGTGCGTGTATGAATACATCACGTACACTTGGCGAACACGCGCAATTACGGTGCAATGATCATGACCGGCAACCGCTGCTGCTCGTGCTTGGCTTCAGTGGCGGTGATTGTGCGGTTGTCCGCTGAAGAGCAGTTCACATGGGTCACGACCACCTGAGCACCACCGCATAACGACGTACGCGGGGCGATCAATTAGTGCTTAGTCCACATGAACTCCGCCTGTGTGCGCGCGCACAGTAGTGCGTTGAAACAGAGAGCAGACGAGACGCGCGACGAGGGTGAAAAAACAACACACCTAACATCAACATATCGCGATTGATTTCCTGCTAAGCCGTTGCGTTGCGCGTTCGATTTCGATCCAATTTGGACGATAAATCAAGCACACACATCACATGAGAGACCCAACGACGACGACGAAGACGTCAAGAGTCGTCAAATTTAATTCAATGACCAACAAGCTGTCAATTCATTGAGTTGAGTGTGCTCTACATAGGCACCAAATAAGAAATAATACGTGTGTGTGTTTTTTTTCTCTTCATCTCCCCTGCTTATTATGATCCATCACTAAGCCATTGGCGAACGTCGCGCGCGCCCACACAATGTCACCGCTATCACGCTTCGTCGGTGGACGCGTGTTCGGTTTGCGTTCGTTGACATGTGCGCCCGTGTGTGTGAGTGTGTGTATGTGTGTATGCGTAAGCAGTCACGCATAACATTGTATGTGTATTCGAATGCGTAGTAATATGATTGGTTATAGGAGATTATGGCGGCCCGAAAAACTATCGAATTTGTTTGCTAGCTGGCCAACTAACGCTGCGTCTCATCGACGGCGACGGCTCTTAGCTAGCTAGCTAGCTGGCGTGTGTGTCGTTTCGATTTTACATCCCAAATGTCCAATGCGCCGCTGCCGCACGGTCGTAAATATGCGTAATCTATACGCACGCACGCACCGCATTTATAAGACGTTGATTTAGATTCGATACTCGTGTGAGCATCGTCCGCCGTGTCTCCGCCGCCACGTTGCCGGCCGACATCCAAGCTCGCGCGGTTCCAAACACCCGTAAACATACACGCACGCACTCACGCACATGGATATTCCGAACGCACGCAGAGCGGCTGGCCGGCTGCTGCTGCCGCTGCTGACGCGGTGCGCGGAAGGTTAGGCAAATAGGTCGTTGCTCTGTGTGACGACGCGGAGCGTGCGTGCGTGCTTATAAATATTCCTAGAATAATTATCAATCCGCTCATATCTTGGCGATGGGTGTGTGTGTGCGTGTGAGTGCGGCGTCGACGACACATTCGCGCTCAGGCGTACACAAATAACATAACATCGGCAGCAGCACCGCAGCCTTGCCAATATTTATCGATCCAATCTATGCGTGCGAGTCGTCGACGACGATGCTCGCCGAGCAGACGCGGCGTAATATGTTACACCTTTTTGCGCATCGGTCAATATTGATCGGACAATCATGACGCAACACACACGCACACATGTCACACGGCAATTCCCGCTTCGCGATGCGATGCGCGCACGGTCGACGAATTGATTGTTTGTGCACGCATACGCGCACAGAAGCCAGCCAGCCGCGCGAGATCCGCGAGACCGATCCGCTTCACACGCTGCCCATCAGTGCCGGCCAGCCGCGACAGAGAGACAGAGAGACAATCGACTGCACTCTGTGTGTGTGTGTCGGCTGTGCATTACATTGCGAAATCAATTATAAATTACTTATCGATAACATAAAAGTAAATGCATAAAACATTAAACGGCTGATTACACATCAGTCGCGCGCAAGTGCAACGCAAGTGCGATGGACACATGAACATGCACACTCCACACACACACACACACACACGTACGCAATGGCGCATGGTTATTTGACCTGCACACAGCGGCCGGCCGCTGCCACTCACGTGTTATGTGCGCTCGTAAATGTCGGCGATGGTGATGATTGTTGCGCGTACATTTTCTGGGGTCGGTCGTCGATTGTGTGTGTGTGTGTGTGTGTGTGTCCGAGGCAGCAGGCAACATGTTGCACCATCCCGAGCCCCGGTGGAGACTCGGACGCAACACAGCCATCACCATCACCATCACTAACCGAACCGAACCATCGCCATCGCCGCCACACCATCATCATCGTCGACGGCGTCACTGCCGGACACCAAATCACACACATGCGTTGTCTCATCGCCGTTGTCATCGCACATGCGTGTGTGTGCACTAGGATCATACCCATGAGATTGCGAAAGGTTAACGAGAATCAAAAGCACGCACCAGACTACATATTCTTCACTAGCATTACTTGGCCAATTTATATATCATTGGCCCAAAAATTATTCGGTCCTTCGGGGAAAACCATGCTACCATATTTACAATTAAATTATGCTATTGATGAGTGATGTACTTTACATGAAAAACCTATTGATAATAATTGTCACCAGCGGCCCTCAAAATGCCTTTCTTCATCATCTACATCCATTTACCCCATGATGGAGTGTTGGGCGGCTGTATTCGAAATACGATGCTTTTACAGGTTATTTACTGTTGATAGGCATAGGCACCAGTATATGAACTCGACAATTTTCACTCAAACTTCACTGAAAGAGTGAGAACTGTCAAACCAACATTTACGTGCCTGCTCGCACACGAGCAGAGTGATCGGTGTTTTTTTTTCCCACTTAGCGCTTATTCCGCTTAGCGTTGATACTCTTAACATTTCTGACATGGGACGACATCATCAACACCACATTATAACATAACATAACATATTTTTTCTCGAATAAGTCCCAGGCAGACGATATAGTATGACAATATCCGCTCAACGTAGTTTTCAGACACCAAACATGAGATCTTCAATAAGCATATTGTTCCCAGATGCTCTAACCATTGCATTTTTTAATCTTTTTGGAATTGACTCTACAACGAGCTATAGTCTACTTAAATAAGTTTACAATCTCGTAGGTATGATCCTAGTATGTCGCACAGGACTCGAAGCTCGAAGCCAATACTGGCACCGGCACCAGTCGAGAGTATAATAATGTATACTTGGGTCGAACGCGCATGTCGCGTCGACTGCGTCGCTGCGACGATGTCGTCGAAACATTTCCCATCATTAACGAGCAGCGCGAATGTATTCGTATGTCTTTGCGTTTTGTTCCCTCTGGGTTGCGAGCTCGCGCTCGAGCGACCAGACACACACACCAATCCCGTTGACGTGACGCAGTTTCCTTGTGCGCAGTGGACATGGTCCTTAGGTGAAGAGTATTTAGTTCGAATTTTGAATGAATATCAAACGTTTAAGGACTAACCAAAGTGGATATCATACTTTGATTATTATTAAATCACGTTCAATGTCCACTGAGCAAGATGTGAAATTTAGCGATGCTTTGCCGTTATGATTTTATTAGATTTATATTTTACTGAAAAATTGTCGTGAATCATTGATTATTGTGATTTAACATAAGTGGGCTCTCCGATAAGTACGTAGCCTAGCAAGGACGAACATTTGATCGAAGGGCGATGGTCTCTGATCGAAAATCTGTTGATGCAGAATTGTAGATGCAAGTTGGACAATGAAAAAAATGTACGACAGTTTTGCCATGAGGGCTCTCTCTGAAAAGTTGTAGCCAGTAGAAGTTGTCGTATTTTGAAAGTCCCATACAAGA
>JANTBZ010052673.1:0-10136 GCA_024741255.1 Exechia fusca | reverse complement strand
CCCTGAATTGTTACATTTTGAACACAATCGATTGGAGGCAAATCCTTTTTTCAAATCGTTCGAAAACATGTTCTCTGTTTTTGGAATATAGCTTGAAATATTATTATAGACGCGGCACAAGGCAATAATGTTTACAACAAATATTGCCATATAAATGGTCTATCGATTGCCGATTTACCATTTCGAAATTGATTCAAAATTACAGACGTGGAAGCTCGTCAAACTTTTTTGACAAAACTTGTCCCACCTTACCCTAATTTAAATTTTCGACAATTCCGAATACATCGGACATCCCTGTTACTTCCGAACTAACCTGATTCGTCTATGTATCCCGTAGACCCCTCGTAAACGCAATTTAAACCCGCCACACGTGTTGGCGTCTGCTCATGTGTGTTTATGTGAGTGTACATTATATTTGCATCCACACACAGCGCACATTGGCAAACGTCGTTTCAATGGCCCTGCTGTGTGCAGTGTGCGTGTGTGTTCGCGTGTTTATGCGCCAGAGTGAATTCGGTTGGCGCCTGCCCACATACACATCGTCGCAAGCTCAGGGTGACACAAGGGTGCAACATTCCACCGCCGAGTGTCTCTCAGGCGTATTCGATGCGTATTATACGGCAGACTGCGGGCGTAGTGAAATTGAAAACGACGATATGGGAAAACGGTCACGCGTCATTTTGTAATCGCACTTGTAATACAAAATTCGAAGCACCTCGTCGATGTCGTCCACCATACAATCTGGGTCAATCGTGGCATTGTCCAATCGGCCATTGTTCGTCGCCGCTTCACACACATCTTCATTTCGTTCACTGCACCTCCGCCGCCAATAACCATTCACCAAGAATGCGCAGCCGCTTTCAATATGCAATTAGCAATCACACACGTCGAGCGGCGGCGGCGAGGTTTCAGCAAACCTCAGCGAAGCCAATACGCGAAACACGCACACTCGCACACAGTCCCAGTGAAATCCCACACATGCACATGCACACACATCACTCACAATATTCACAATAGGCTGGGTGGGTGCCTCGTCGAACAATGTGCACACACATGCACATAAAAGCAGCAGACACACACTCATACCATATTGCTAACTCATTAAAAACGTACGTGCGCTGTGTTACCAATCATCGCTTCACTTCCCCACATGTATCAACACCAAGCTGTGCGCCGTGTGTGTGTGTGCAAGTGTGCAGCGCATGTGTGCAAGTACTGCCGACAATGCAGATGGGCCGCCGCCACCTCTACTAATACAATGGCATGTGTGCGAGCGTGTCAGCGTGTCGTTGTGTGTGATTGTTGGACGTATAGTTCGATGTACACCGAAGTACACCACACACATCGACGCATAGTAAAACACTCCGCGACCAAGGCAGGCACAGAGCTATCTAAGCGTATCGCATTTATTGTGTGATTGGGGGGTTTCGAGCGGTGCGCGTTAATATTATTATTATTATATTGCCTCTCGGCCCAGCGCGCCATCATACACATCGACAGCATTCGTTTTATACTTCCCTAGCAGAGCTCCAAGTACGACGCGGGCATTTGTTGTGAGTTTTGCGAAAATAATTGCATTATAACGTGTGTGTGTGTGCCAGTGTGTGTGCCAACATTCCGAAACACTCACATACCGACAATAGCGCCGAGCTTATCGGAACACACAATTCCACTTTGGGATGGAGGCGGCGACGCAGTGGAGCGCGAAAGGCACCCGTTGGCACGCTAGGTGCTGGTGGTGCTGGTGTCGGTGATGTATTGTTCACTGAAATTGCTTGACTGAGCAGAAATGCATACAAACACATTCGTCGGGCGACGTGTGTGCGCGCTTATTATAATTCTCGGCGCTCGGGTGCGCGATTCTGGTGCTGCTGCTGTTGCTTCTGCTCTGCTGGCAATGCACAATTTGGAAATGTGTGCACGTGAGTGCGCTGTGTGCTGCGCTGTGCGGTAATGAATGCGGATTCAGCGAAAATAAACACGATCCACTCCGACACTAAATAATGTGTGCAATTGTGGGGAATTTATCAAACACACGATGCTATTATAACCGTGCGAAATCACATGCCCGCGTCGCTATCGCTATCACACACATCGTGTGGCATATTCCGAATTGCGCATGCATTAAAACTGCTTTCGGTTTTAATGCATCGAAATTACCAGAGCCAGATTCGATGCCGCCCGCCTGTAATATGCTGCGAGTACATTACAGCGTCGCATCCCACACAGTGTAGGTTGGTCCATTGTTTAGAAATAATTCACGTGTTATCAGTGTAGCGGCCCGTGCAATTGCCGCACTAATACAATGCACTAGCTTACGACATAATAGTACATACACCTAGAAAATGTCATAATTCGTGTTCGCCCATCTATTCTGGGACACTCACCCAAATTTTAAACCTTATTGTATGTATACAAGAAAAATCGCTGCCGAAAAGTGTCACATCTGTCTTAGAGAGCCGTAAAAGGACCGATTTTCAAATATAGTACTGTGCAGATATTCTAACCGAAGACTAATTGCAAAATGTTAATTGATCTCAAGTCTAATCAACTGCAAAATATTGTGATCTTTATGTTATAGAGGTAGAAGTTATGCTCTTTGGATCGAATAAGTTGTTCTCCCTACACGTAGGTGGCAGGTAATCAGATACTCACTACAAATGATATAATCAAGGAATTTCTTCAACAAAATATATGCTAATGAAAAGAAAGCTTGTCTTTTTCTCAGGTTCAGGCCACACGAACATGTTATACTTGGAATTGTTAGAATAAGTCGATCCATAGCCTTAGTAGAGGTCTCATAAGGACTTGTGGCAAAAACAAACTGACATAATTGTGTTTAGGTCTCTAGTTTTACAGTAAGGGCTATTTGGTACAGCGGTCAAGTTGTAGACGGTACTCACATGATGAAACTATGTTAATATCAACATCAAAGAGGCTGAAGCTCGAAAATGCATTAGTATGATTCAACCTTATTCCCTTGAATTCACTTTGCTCGAAAACACGGTTTTTTGTTCATATTTTCTGTGTTTGATGGCTCTTTGGCAATCGGACGCAAAACACCATGGTCATTCTTTTGAACACAATTTGCAGGCCAAGATTCACAGCGATAAATAACAAAGCGTTGAGGTTCTGAAGCAAGTCCTTCGGCGTGGGTGGTTTTTTTTTCAAACAAGCCAGCAACGTTATGCGTCATCCCGATTTTCATCCTTCTGAGGGCCATAGTTTGCATTACAGGTAGCCATATTGAAAAATAGAGAAGACATCATAAATTGCAGATATGCATCATCATTTTGTTATCTTTGGTTTTTATAAATTCGATGCCCTTATAGCTTAAAACAGCCTTTACAAATATGCTGGCATTTTCGAGCTACTTGAACACTCTAGCAATTTAATTTTATTTGTTTGATCGAAAGGACTTGAGCGCTGTTTTATCCCCATTCAATTGAGTGTACGGACATTGTTCTCGTTCACTCCAATTAAAAGTTATGGTCTCCTAACCAAACCTAACATCGAGCGTGCTTGGCCTCTGTTGAGACTTTTCTCCATAGAACGGTATGCATACTATAGAATGATGTTTATTGAATAAAAATGCATCATTACAATTTGGGTTGGTGTCCTTGAATAGATGGACGAACACACGATATTGCAGATTTCTATGTGTATGTACTATTATGACGTAGGGTAGTAGAAGGGGCGTATTTGCGAACCGTCCGCACGCAACACAAACAGAACCGAACATAATGTTTGGCACGCATGGAATTCACATACTCTCGCGTGTCGAGCGTAGCCAGTGGATTACGAATAGGTAAAGCACACACACACACTGATTGATTGCGGAAGTGATGAATACATTCTATCGGCTCCAACACGCCAACTAAACATCGTGACGCCAAGCCAGTGTGCTTCGCTAATAGAGTGCGCGCACAGTTTCTGATTGAATGCACCTGTGTGTGCAGTTGCATCCAGCAGCGAGAATGTCAAACAATTGCACGGCAGCACGGACGAAATAAGCTGCGATTCTCGCATGTCACATGAGCATGAGTGTGCGCGTGCGCCGTCAACCTTCTGGTGTTAACACGGACGCGCACAAATTGTGTTGCCTCGAAAGCGTGAAGCGATTGCGCAAACATACGAACTACTCGAACGTGCGCGCTTCCATGGTCGCGAGATTGCGCGCGGGCATTTGAGCGCAATGTTTATCGTTCACTTATCAGCCAGCAATGAAATTATGGATGCGAGACGAGTCGCGTACATTACCATATGCACACATACACACGGACAGACGACCCATTGCCCATGCCACAAATGTGCTGTGTGTGCTGCGCAACGCAATTCGCCAGTGCAACACAAGTGCTTGTTATCACGAAAAATAAACGATGTTATGATAAAATATCGTATTTCAACCACACTGTGAATACAATACAAACATACATGTTTGCATATGCGTATGTTGAATTCAAGTGCACATCACACACACACGCGCACAGTTCCTCTGCATTTGCAATGCAATACTCTTGAGTGAATTGTTTGTGTGCGCATGCATTTCTGGTGGCTTCTACTGAGCACTATCGAATTGAATTCTCGCATCTCTGATGTTCAACGGCATGCGCACATACGCGCTTCTCTTCTCAGTATATCAACATGAAACATGTTGAAGCTTCAGCATTTTCACAAAAAGCCCGTTTTAAATTCCTCTGGAAATTGATTCGCAAATGATTTTCCAGCGAAATCCTGCGAATAACGACGAGCTCGTTTTGCATACCGCGTTTTGCATAGTACACATTCGCGCATACGACGTCGACGACCGACGACAAGGGGCCGTGGTAATAATGATTGTATCTGCTCTCGCGGCTCTCGGGCACATAATGCAATCGCAAATGCAATGCGTAGCACGTCGATCGATGCTCGAGCGCACGCACAGGTTTTGCTAATGAGCTGCGTGTGCGTGCGTCGAACGAGTCAAGTGAGTGCAGCATACTATATTGTGCACGTCTACGATTCGTTATAAGCCGCAGCTTGTGCAGTGATTTTTCGCGTTGTTATACTGCACAGAGCACACAGAGCACAGCGCTGCCTGTGTCAATGCCGGCGCGAGTGCAATTTGTCGTCGTCTTCGCCGTGTGTCTGTGCTGTGTGTCTGTGTTTGAGCGCACGTCTTTATTTCGAAAATAACTCGCGCCCATTAAAGCGTGTTGTTTGTAACGTGCCGCTGCCGCCGCCGCCGCCATTGCTCAGGCATGTGGGTCAGCTACATTGTCGTCGCACGTTGCCAGAGTATAGAGTATAGTGGATGGGCATCACACAGTGCACAACCCAAAAACTCTCGACGGCCCAATCGAATAATGTGGTGCCTTGGCGCTTGGCGCACGTGCGCGCAATGGATACACGCCAACATGGTCAGTAGCGGACCTAGGATTGGGCTAGGGGAGGGGGGGAATAATTTCGTATATCCATAATTTTTGGAGTGCAGGTGCAGACCCAGTAATTTGGATAAGAATGATCATAAATCTCGTTCGACTCCTATCCTAAGGAGTGCGGCAGAAAAAACGCATAACTTTTCTCGACTATAGCTCGAAAACGACTTAAATTATTTGAATTGTTTTTCCGTCAAAGTCATCGTAAGAATCGTAAGATTTTTGACATGTAATCATCTACTTTTGAAATATATTACAGTGCCACAATGGCTTGGCCTTGCATTCGTCATCAAACAATTTATTCATAATTCGCAGTGGAGTCAACTGATCCTTGTCAATAAATCAGAATTGGATCAATTAAATATCTTGAAACCTATTGGGTCGTATAGAACCAACTTATATCTTGAAATGAAAAATAAGTTTTGGAAAAAAAAATATTCTCTCGACTCTAGAAAATGCGAAGAAAGTGGTAGCTCTCGTGAAGAAAAACTCGATGTTGTCGGTCCCCAATTTTGAAGAAAAAGTAGGTTTGCGATGAGAGTACATGCACAAAGAAAATCTGAGGCTAGCCTAAGGTCCTATCAAGTGTATCAAATACTTAACAGAGACGCAATGAAGAAAATAGTGTCTTTAAAGCGCGACGTCGTTTTGTCCCAGCCATACATTTAGTTTCTTTATTTGAATCTGGTTTGACAGGTGATTCGCATGTGTGGTGATTTCAGCATATCGTTCATGACTTCTTGGTCGTTGAAAGTGTCGAGGAGTTTCTCTAAAAACGGCTCCGACTATTTATTCGCAAGCTTATGTAGTCTAGTTTGTATGGCCAGATTTATCGTCGTGAAATCATAGCTCTTCTACGATTGGATGGTACAATGATAATAACATCACATTCGTACCCAGGGAGGCTAACCCACCCAATTGTCCAGAGCTTCGGCCAATAGAGCGATATTGAGCAACAAAGCCAAGGACATCGATGATTTAAAAAACGATGGATCGCAGCCGCCAGAAATGTCAAAGTGACTACAAGAAAGCGGCTGATGAAGAGTATTCTAAAAAGCTGGATAACTTTGTCAAAATCGAATGATTGTTTGTTTTCTAAAATAAATAAAATATAATAAACCTTCTTTCATATTCCGTTCTATTTTTCAAGATTGCTGCACTGGTACCTGAGTTATTGAATTTTATGTTATGCTTTTTTTCCTGCCGCATTCCTTACCTGGCTTTTACCGTTGTAGAGACAAAATCGGAGATGAATACTTCTTATGGTTTGTTCGAACATCTTTAAATATTATGCGATTAAAAAAATGTCAATGTTTATGGAATCTTTGCCTACACATGGATTTAGATAATGATAATGATCATTATCTAAATCCATGTTACCACTCTAAGGAGTCTAACACTCCTTAGACTATATTTGTAAGACGAATATAGTCGCCCAGCCCTTTATATTCAATGAAAACGGAAAGCTGTTAGTTATCATCCGGACAACTTTTTAAATTTTTCAAACTGTAATCTGTCAATCATTTTTGCACTGCCACAAATAATGTATATTAATATGCTGCTGGCTGCTCTTCCTCTAATTATATCGAAAATGATGTTGATCAACGTCCGGAAACGGGACAAGTAAAGCCAGAAATTCAAACCGAGAAGATTGTCCTTCTACCTTACCCTCTTCATTGACGATTCTTCTTATTCAAAACAGCTATTTATTTAGAATCGTTGCAATTTAATTATAATGTTTACTGGTTTATTCGTGGATACCATTTCTAAATTGAATTACAGCCGCGAATATGTTCGTCAAATAATACACATAATAATCAACAGATAACTCGTCATTGATCGTCCACATCCAGACAAATGTTGGAATGGTTCGAAACTCTCTTCACCGAAATCATCACTGACCATAAGCATTGGCCTTGGATATGGAATAAATAAAGATGAAACAATTTATCGGGCCTTGGCAAGACACAACGCAGCAATTTCCATGAAGTGCGTCCATTTGAAAATCCATACACGCTCATCAGCATTTACTCCGCTCCGTCCCCGCTTCAAACAAAACTCCCGAAAAACCTACCTCCACCGCCACCGCCGCCAATCACCGTCAGCATATTCCACACGAACACCATGCCATCCTGTCCGGCCGACACAAAGTGCGACCCGTCCGCCGTGCACCGCACCGACGTCACCGTCTGGAAGTGCTGCGCCAGCACCGCCAGCAGCCGGCCGCTGCACACCTGCCACACGTACACCGACTCCGCAATACCGGCGACAATGTAGTTGCCATCCGGCGTGGCGTCCAGCGCCGTGCAGCGGCCGGGCGTCACGAAGCGCGCCCCCGGCACCTGCTCCTGCCCGTTCACGGGCCAAATGTGCAGCAGTGGCTTGGAGGCGTTGGCAGCGACGATGTGCCGGGCATTGAGGTAGGCAATGGAGTGGGGAGCGGCAGCGATGGAGCCGCCGGCGCGGTAGGGCTGGAGCTGGGTGCCGGCGCGAGCGTCCCAGGCGCAGCAGGTCCAGGTGGCGGCGGAGGCGTCGCTGGTGATGGCGATCTCGATGTGGTCGGACATTTTGCGGGCCGGGGTATGTGAGGGGAACTATTTGAGGAGATGCCCGCGCGCGACTGAACCGGCGAGTGGTTTCGGTTCGGTGTTTTTGACTTGAGGAAAGCAAGCGCAGAATCAAAACACAGGGAACACGTGCGACTTTGACGCTGCAGAAGCTACTAGGCGACGGGTGCGCCGTCTGACGGAAAAACGGCGAACTATGTTGGTGGGATTGGAACGTACTCCAAACAGCGTTATTTCGGCGATCAGCTGATCGGAAATGTCAAAACAAATCGTGCAGTATTTGCGGGCTAGTTTTGTTTGGGTGCGTATTTTTTGGAGCGCTAATTGTGAGTGATTTTTAGACATTTTCTTGATGAAATTTTGTATTTTACGATGTTTTAATTGCAGACTAAGTAGGATATTATCAGGAAATGTTGGTTTGAAGTGGAAATATGGGTTCATTTGGTCGTAAACTACGCAGTTCTGTTCAGTGTTATCCAATATCTGTGATGGAACTATATTTTCTTTTTGATTAGAAAGTATTAGGAATAGAAATACTATTCTTTGGAATTATATTAATTCGTAGCATGTTTATAATAATTAATTGGACCTATTCATAAATACGAAATTCAATTGTGGACCAATAAAAATCATATTAAGTAAAAAAGCTGTATCGAACCTATGGTAAAAATATTTAAATCGGCCTATAAACAACGATGCATGGCTTATATTTATTCGACTGATGAGCCTATATGAATAATGCACCTATTTACTTGCACTTATACCTGCACTTGTACAGGTTTCTGGCCGAAACCCTGCTCATTACATACGTTTCAATTGTATGGAATTTATATATACTATACAGTAATAATAACGTTATACATACTATACATAACGTTAAAATTGCGTCTTAACAAGCGCAAAATGCATTTTAAAAATTTCAGAATTTTTTTATGCAACTTTGTGCCCTCGAATGTATTCTTTAAGGAAAGCCAAATTACATTT
The DNA here is from genome assembly GCA_024741255.1 of Exechia fusca. Classification (NCBI taxonomy): domain Eukaryota; kingdom Metazoa; phylum Arthropoda; class Insecta; order Diptera; family Mycetophilidae; genus Exechia; species Exechia fusca. The sequence goes on along the minus strand of JANTBZ010052673.1, from coordinate 1,168 downwards.
TCAGCACAAATGTATTTTCGACCTCTCTATTTTCTTTGGAGTTCCACAAATAACAAAATATTCATCAAAATCAACTAAATTTGTTTTCAACATGTCAATGAGATTCAGGACTATACGATCAGACATATTTTAGTTTTCAAGACAAATAACAAAACAAATAGTCCTTATAACTGATTAATTGGATATAATGAAAGACCATGTAATCATGCGATTGATTTTGCATGATTTCTCAATAGAAATATTCAGAATTCGAAATCAAATTATGGACAAGAGCGAAGTTCAATATTGGGCCTTCAATATTTAAAAATGTCAGCGTCCTTGGTCGAAAACTCTGGAAGATAGACATGGATGCAAGAAATTGGGAAATAACAACCACAAAATAACGTCAGATATCAAGCTACGATACCCAAAATCAACTGATTTGGATCAGTGCACAATTGTGATTATTTTTAAATGTTCATTGTTCTAGGCCACATCACACTTATTATGAATAGTTCTTGTTTTTGCATCAATACAGACAATTTTGTTCAAGAAATCATAGTGCCATATAGTCCCATGACCAACTTTAATTGGGCCCAAAGCAATATTGAGGCCTAGGTACAATTGTTTAAAATATTTGTATTGGCATGTTGAATTGTAAGATTAAAATTGTGAACTATTAACTTGTGATTGATAAGAATGATTCTCAGTAATATCACGTGGGCAGTTCGATACGTCAGTATCCTACTAAAGAAGGACGAACATTTTTGATAAACCCTTTTTTCGTGCACTACATTCTCTGGAACGCTACTGAAACATTTCTGCCAAATCGGACTCGTCGTTATGTTTTGACCGACGTGTCCGCGAATTTTCTGCCCCAAAAACGCGGCAAAATAGCCATAGTCGGTTTTATCCGTATTTGGCCCTTCGTTACTATTATTATTAATTTCCAAATTCAAAATGGTGTCTCCAGAGAAAGAATGAGGCAGTATAAATCGCGAAAAATATGATTTTGCAAGGGTTACTTTCTGAAGGTGATAGTGGTATTTCAGGATCGCTAGAGTTTGGCTATCGGGCTTGAAGGAGACCGTGTAGATGAACAAAAAAATGTGTCATCAAAAATATTCGCCCTTCCTTAGTAAGCTAGGTACACGTACTTATCGAACCACCCACGTATATAATTCTGATT
>JANTBZ010052662.1:0-10137 GCA_024741255.1 Exechia fusca | reverse complement strand
GTGGAGCCGACGCCGGCGTTCTACATCCATGTGGTGGAGAAGTCAAAGTAGAGCGACAATATGACGCCGCCGTGTTCATGATGAGATCTGTAGTAAGTTTTAAGTGTTAGTTGTTAAGAAATATAAAGCGCATCGATTTCGATGTGTGCTAGGTTACAAAAAAAAATTATATTTTGTTGCGGAATATGAAGTTGTTTTCAATCGATAAAAAAAGCACTGTTATCTGATGGGTAGAAGTGCCGCTTGAGCCAAAACATGGCTTAAGTAATTGTTCTCCGGGCTCTGCCCTAGTCGAAATCGAATTTTAATATTTTGTAATAAATCTGTACCGATCTTGCCCTTGCACATCGAACGCCAAAATAAGACAGTTACCGAAGAAAAAAAAATGAAAAAATCAAGTATATATTTTAGAAACACACAAAACACTCGGTAGCTCAAGATTGCTGGTACTCTGAAGATATACACATATAATGTTGACCTCTCGTGCATAGACTTTGGCATAAAATGTTTTGCAATTGAAGAGCAAAATGGCCCACATGAGGAGGAAAATGTGTTTGTCATCCAAGACAATACTCAGTGTAACAAGTAGCTGAAAACGAAGGACAAAATCATCAAATAGGGCTATGAATTACAGCCCCATCAACGACATTCTTTGATAACGACTACTATGTATTTTCAAATATACATGAACATGGCTCCAGACAAAGACGTTCTATTCGAATACAGGATTCGAAATCGAGAAAAAGGAGCATTTTCAAGGGTCGAGCTAAAATTAAACTATGGACAAAAATAAAAAAGTGTTCATCAGAAATGTTAGTCCTTCATAGCTCGTCCCAATACTTATCAGCCCATGTAGTATGTATTATGCTACCATAGTATACTTATATTAATCACAGTCTGCTAAATCAACACAGAATGTGCGCACAGGTTGGTGTGTGACCAAACCGGTTGCAATTGCACGCAGCGTTCCCGCAGTTCCCATTGCACCCGAAAAGTGGCACACACGAGCGTGCCTCAGCTGCCTGCACATTCCCGTCCCGTCTCGCAAGCCACTTTGCACGCTTGCACCCAGCTGCTTCTGCTGTGGGTATGCTATCTGAGTCAATGTCGCGGCCAAGGCAACGCGCAAATCGCGTGCGCCCGAACCTGCTTACGCGACGACGCGTGCGTGACGATGAATATTTCATTAAAGTAGGTAGAGCGTGCCTGCATGCTACTCGTTTGCATATCGACCAGCATAACCAGCGCGCAAGCGATTCCGACCTCATTGCCCGACGTCGACCAAATACCCGATATTATCCAACATTGCCAGACAAATCAATAACCATGCTGACCGATTTTCGACGGACACTGGGACGGCCATCGTCGAGCGTCGCTGAACGCGTCCGGCGGCTGCTTCAATACACACAACACACAACATAACTGGATCTGTTCGATTTGAGCATACGTAAAGCTAACTTTGTAGTGCGCGCGATCGCCAATTCATAACAATGAGCGCGCTCTAAGCGATGAGAGCACCTTGCTCTTGCTACCTAGTCAGTTTAATAATGAAGGTATGCGGGGAAGAACGGTGAAAGAATATTATATCGATATCAAGATTTCAAAAATAAAATAAAATCGTAGAGACAAATTTGGAGCGATATAGTAAACCTGAGATATTCTATGAACATTAAGCTGGAACGTTGATAGAACAAATCAGTATTCTTCGAGATATGACAATCATACCAACCGGGAGAAACGTCAGATAAATTCAACGCGATTCTCATCAGAAACGTCCGTAAGAGAAGCGTACGATCACATTTTAAATAAAACCACTGTCGTTTCTTGCGGTTAGGGAGAATTAGCCCGAACCACGATTTATTTTTATCAAGGTTGTAAGTTATAATATTTTAACGAGCTAATAAGTTAGCCACGTGATGTTTAAAGGGCTTAAAAGGTGAAATCATGCAAACTTGCTAGTTATAAGGTCTTTAAAGGTAGCAAGCGATCTTATAAGTTCCAACCAGGTCTCAAAAGGGGTAATAAGATAGTTATAAAGCCTTAACAGGTCAACAAGATCGTATAAGGTTTTACAAGTTCATTGAAGGTCTTACAAGGTCTAAAACAACAAGATCTGTGACGAGGTGATAAATGAACTAATTAGCTCTGTCACGAAGTGATTAGCAAGTCTGTCCTCGCTCATTCCTGGATTTAACAAGAAATCTAAAGATTGGTGAATACTAAACCTTGATAACAAAAATTGCGGGTCGGGCCCAATGAATAGCTTGTATTCCAATTCACAAAACTGTGTGTGTGTCCACACGCCACTGTCATAGTAAACACTCCATATCCGCAGAAGTACGTTCTTCGGTTTGGAATGCCCAATTGAAGCTTCGTCGGCTGTTCGCATTGTTCGCTCGGCTTGGTTCGCCGGCTGCTGAATGTTCGGCCCTGGTAAACTGCATGCTATGTCTATGTTTTGTGTGTGAATAGACGAGCCGCCTCGCACGCTCGCGAAAGAAGCGAGCGACTCGAGCGCGTGTTTTGGTAAACGACGGCGACTCAAGCGTACCACCACCGACCGATTACCGTTAAACATGGGCTGCCGCGAGCGAGCTGCATTTACTGCCGCTGCCGCCAATAATAATAACAATACTCATTGCTCATAGCTCATCGTAAATAAGCGCGCGCGGGATGATTGAATTCGATTCGCGCTCGTGTCTTATTCGTCGGAGCGTCTTTTACTATTGCCGTTTATTGAATGTGCGCGCTCGCGTTAAATGTTTGCACGTTTTTAATAGCTGATTGGAAATGGCCAAAGATTTTGTACAATTGCGGCAAAGGTTCATATTTATCCTGTCCTCATTTTAGTCAAGTACAAACGCGAAACATGAACGATGATGTTCAACCAGCAGTTCATCTCTGCAATGTCTCAGAAAAGTGGTAGCAGTAGTGTTATTGATTTCCACCGAAAGCGACAGACTTAAAAAAATTATGTTTTAGGAATAAAAGACCAATTATTATAATAGAATCATTCTGAGTTTGGGTCGTGTTCTTCGTCAGAAGAAAAGTTCTAAAAAGTGCAAAAAATATGATGATGAAATCAAACGAACATTTTTTCGTTGAGAAAACAAATATAGCTTGAACTTTTGCGCATCTTTTGAGTTACAACATGATAATATTTATGGATAGATAACAATGTTATTTGCTACTATTCTAAGACATGTTTCGATATTTTCGCAAGATAAAATGTATGGACACAAACATTTACAAACTGAAGATGTTGACATTTTTGTGATGTTCAAAACCATATTATAGTTTTGCACTGCGTGCTCTATTGTAGAAGTTATTTTGTAGAAATTTTCTTTCGTTGTTAAAATTTCTACTAGGTTTTCTTGTTCAAGGTCCTAAAAGATGCGCAAGTTACCAGAAAAGTTAAAACAAATTGGCTGATATTCCGTTTTCTCAACAAAAAATATGTTCAAGTGATTCTATTTTCATAATTTCTGCAATTTTTATCGCCGAATGCCATCCATGAACCCACATTTATATTTTCAATTCGGAATAAGGATATAAAAGAACTTATGAAACGTTAATACAGAAGTGGTATTATGATTTGATCTCATATTCGTGATCTAGTGTAATTGAATTATTCAACATTGATCTGTTACTCATACATAAACCCGGCTAATATTCCTTTTGATAAAATGTAACTAAACTTATAAAAATTCAAGCGTCGTTCAGTGTTTGTATCTCGGGATTCCAACCGAACGCTTCGTCGTCTGCAAGACCACTCGCGCGTCGCGCGCGCATCGACCGGAGCCGATGATTCGATGATCGCGAAGCCGAAGATTCATGCAGAGCTCGCACCGCGACCAGACCAGCCAGCTATCCGCGCACTGCTGCTGCGCTCCGCCAGTCGATGGTTAACCGTTCGCGAATGCAGACGCGCGCAAGTGATTTCTGCTCCGAGCTTTCTCCGCCGAGTGTTCGTGTTCATTCGTGTGTGCGCCTTTCGTGTATGTTGCAGTCGCATTGCACATGCAACTAGTGCAAGTCGAGTAAGTGCATCGTGTTGTGGTGATTGAAACCGAAGCGAGCGCCTAACGGACTTGAACGACGTGCACACTTGCACACACATCATCATCATCAACCGCAAAGCATACACACATGTGTGGACGTGTGGTGGTGGTTTTGGCATGTGAGTGTGCCTGAGTGCCTGCGTGTACAATGTTTGTGTTCAATTCGGAATCAATCCGTTCGGCCGTGTGTGTCTGTGTTCGAGTCTCTTACTGACTGAAACGCGTTTGTGTGTGCGCTCACGCACGCAAAGTGATATGCGCGTTTCTAACCGTCTGTATCGAGTGCAGTTAATCATGTTCGACGCACATGAGCCGACTTCACCGTCGTCTTAACACGCCAAACAGCCTCAGCAGCAGCATCGCCGTGTGTGCATCAAACTCCGCAGCCGCCATCATCATCTGTGAACGGATTCGAATACCCAGCGAAGCGTGCGAAATAATTAAAAGTTACACCGCGCGCGCATGAGCATTTGGGATATGTTGGAGATGTTGGAAGCACGCATTGCACGTACACTAACACGAAGCCTCACCGAACACAAACCCAAATAACACGAAAAATATGTGGTGTGTTGTTTGTCTGTGACGTCCGTTGTGTGTGTTGTGTGTGTGAGATGTTCTGTAGATCTGCAGCATACGCCTTTCCTCAAGAAACGCGTCTATGCCGTGCTCGCCAAAGTGCGAATTGTGAAAACATCAACATCATCGAGTGCGTGCTGACGTGCTGGCGTGTGTGTGTGTGTGTGCTGATTGTGCGTAAAGTGAAAATCTAATGATATCATTATTATTTTTTCTTCAATTAGTTTAACGAACTCTTGCGCGAACACACACGCATGCAACATATTACAAGTACGATCGAGTACCGCGAATATGCATGCAATTCACATGTGATTCGTGTGGTGGCTCAACGCGCTGCTATCGACATCGACGCTCTTTTTCATGCGTCAATGCGCAAACAGAAACAAATACCCCAACCGACCAACTTCGGACTTACTGTGCACACATAAACACATCGGCCAGCATCGTTTGCATCACATCAACCAACAAACACGCTAAATCGCGCGCAAGTCCCCGTCCGCAAGTAGCGAGAAAGTTGTGTATGTGTGCACAGCAGAGTAAACGTGTGCAAGTGTAAAAGTTTCGCGCCGCGACGAGCAAAGTCACAGCCCGTTCAGATACGCCTGAACAAGTTGCGCGCATGTGGTGTGGACACCGACGCACCGCAATTTTATGCTCTGACGTGCGTGATTTTCGAGACGCATTGTGATCGGAATGAGATGTAAGTTTCTACGTTATTTTAACTGGCAGTTTATCGCTAAACAAATGCCTGAAAGTACAATGTTTCATCTGAATCTTATCTTAATCTCCGATCAAGTCTTCAAGGATCGTTCATCTCGACTGACCTACTTTATGTAGCATATGCGCTCTTGATGCTATGAATTGTAATTTCCTCGCGGAATAGCTAAGTTGTCTCAGTGGCGTAGACAAGGGGTGTTTTCTGTTTTGTTTCCATGTCATGTACTGAATCTAGATAGGATACTTGATTCTTCAGGATTCGAGGTGTTGTTATTCGAAAAAGGTTTTCTTTGGCAGTCAATGAATGCAAAATGGTTAGCCTTGCGAGGCAACAGAACTAGGTTTTTTATTGAATTATAGACATGTTTTACCTTAGAAAATTTATAAAATGTTCGCTGCCAAACACATTCACATTATATAGCATTTGCATTTGGGCAGCTATTTTTACTTTTCGTTCGGAATCTTCATAACGCTTACATAATGATTTTGAATTGTAATGGTGATTGTTTCTCGTCGAGTCTGAATATGTACAAGTTCTCAATATAAAAAAGGCATTGTGAACATATAGATTCGTATTGAGAATATAGTGGAAAGTATGATGTACATGATACATGATTAGAAGGAAGGAATGTTATTCTCACGTCGGACATTTCAAAACACTCTCCACCCGAAAATCCTGGCTACGCCACTGAGTTGCCTGCGCTATGAAGCGCGAATCTTTCTCTACCAACATCCGCAACTCCGGACTCTGGTTTTAGAGTAATTGAATTAATTCACAACGCTTCGACGCATATCGCACGCTTGTGCGCATGTCATTTGCGAGCGCATCGCACAGATGCTGATGATATGAGCCCGCAACATGAATTGGGGTAAAGCTTACATTTCACGCACAATAAGCTGCGGTGCTGGGCACCTCTCTCATTATATGTGTGTGTGTGCGTAGTGCGGATCAACGTACGATACGTGTCTAACATCCGTTCCTTAAACTCACACGTACATTCACTCGATGGGCGTATACGCATCGCACCACATCGCAAGCGTTCAGTTTTTCACTGTTATACAAAAATATACATGAACGTTTACATTATGGTGTAGACACGCAAGATAGATATATGATCTATTCAGACACACGTGTGTGCGTGCATGTTCTTCCGTTGTGTGTATTATTCACATATGCATAAATATCATAACAGCGAGAGCAATGCGCCATGTGCGCATATCAAATTGGTATGTTGGTACCGTACCTGCGCATAGTATCTACATTCCGCGCACGCTAATACACGTGCATTGCGCGCGTATTGTAGTAATAAACCGCAGATAATGTTCTTGAGTGAGTAGCAGTTACACATTCGCGCCTTGCCTCGCACGCACGTCTCCACATACTCGAACACACACATGTGATACGTCTCAATAGCAGCAGCAACACCGCACTGTGCGTTGACCCATTTCTCCGATGTGCTTGCTTGCTTGCTGGTTTGTATTCAACACATACACAGCAGGCGATTGACCATCTTGCTGCCAGCAACGGTTGTTTTTCAATCGTCCACATATGAGAGTATTGCGAAAAAAAATGGGTAAACGTTCGCTGAGCATATGTTCGAATACCGCGCGATAGTGTTTTGCTAAACCACATTGACATGCGCTGATAATAATGACAATCAATTTAGTTGAATTATTATATCCGTTGGAATGCAATTTGGTACGCCAATATTATTATATGAAAATATCGAATGAGTCACATTCACATTACATGATTTCAAACAATTTAATTAAAATACCTTCGATGCTATAATAACGAATAAATACCACGTTTGATAATGGCGTTTAAATTAAGTAGATTCGATCAACGGTTTCGACCATAAGTCTTCAACATTTGCTCACCGAAGTAATTTCAACATAATAAAATAGCCAATAGACTATTGTATTATACATCCTGAAAGTGGCAAATACATATAACTCGGCCGATTATATTCCAAATCGCATCAAGAGTAATGCTTCCGACTAGGCTACAATTCCGCGATTATATCTGTGGCAGTTGACGCGCCTAACACAAGTTGTCAACAAAAAACACGTGCGCGCGATTATCGTGTGACGACGAAGCATCCGCCCACCCAGCCCAGCCAGAGCGACACTAACGCGTAAATTACGCGCTCGTTTACGCATGCAATGCCATACAATTCAGAGCCGCCGCCTAAACGATAGTGATCACAAAGGCTCGGATCTTTAGGGACTAAAAAACTACGTTTTAAGACCCTAAAATAGTGGCTGAGAACATCGCCATAATGATTTCTCTTTTATATTTCGGAAGAACAATGGAAATGGTTGATTGGTATGATTTCGAAAGAACAATGGAAATGGTTCTCGAAGCTATTTGAAGCCTTATACTATAATTGATTTGACAATGCTTTTCCGCATTACTTCCTAATAATTTTCCTAACAGTTGAACATTGACCAGGGTGAAATTCGATGAAAACTTATAACATTTTAAAAAAGGTCTAAAAAAGGGGTCTAAAAATAGTGCAAATAAGGAGGGAAACACGGAAAGAACGTTAAATAAGGGAGAATATAGAGAAGAAAAGAATTGCTAGCGTCGAAAAAACGATACAAAATAGGTGAAAAAGGTCAAATGAAGTAAGGTTCATTTGAATTGTATGGAAACGTGACACAAAGTAATAGGAAAAATAGTAATTTTCCCTCAAATTCCGGGCCTTGGTGATCACCGTCTCCATGCTGAGCGGGTGGAGGCGCACGTGTTCGTGTACACTCGCACAGGTGAACCGAATTTATGTCGGCCGTGACTCGCTCAGACTCGCGCCGCGTCGCATCGCTGCGCATGAGCATAGCAGCGATCACAGTTCGCGCCGCTAAACGGAAGCAAGCCGACACACACGATGTTGTTAGAAGAAAAAGCGACGCCAGAGAAACACACAGATTGACGCGTGCAGATTGTATAGTAAGTGTGAGTGTGCTCGCGTGGAATGCTGCTGCGCATCAACAGAAAAACGGAGCACAGCATCGGACCGCACCGCATCGCAAACACACCTCTCTCATTACCGTGTGCGAGCACGCGTGCCGATGGACGATGGACGTTAAACGAACAGTATTCATATTTTTTCTTCATGACCGCACGCGCGTGCGCGAACATACATACATATCTTCGTGTACGATATGCTGCTGATGCTGCTGATAAAACCGTTTCCATTTCTTTTCGTTTGATTAAAAAAACATTTATGCGGTGCTTCGCGCGGTGCAGCTTAATGAGCGGGAAATTTGCATTTTGTTTCACTCATATGGTGAGGCGATTCTTCTTCTGCGCGGACCATTCGCGCATCTGGCGCGCAATGGCCATATCAGAATTGCTGGCGAGTCGTTCAACCTGCAGAATAGCAGAGTTTAATTATCAGGAAAGGTTGTAACTGGTATAGCGGTATATATGGTCGCAGCAAAGCGACCAGATAATGTCTCCATAGGGGCGCAATGATGTTGATGGCACGCGTGTCCGCAACGAGTTCGTCCGATATGGCAACACAATGATGCTGCATCAGGCGAGTGGTAGAAATGAACATCTACCAGTAATATGCACTTGACATCACAATTGTTTATTTGATAATTTCTGGGAAACGATGATATTATTTGCATTTGAACGTTTTATAAATTGGTAGATTCAGGGTTTGAATAATATGCTATTTCAATTTGGAAGGCCTATCTTCAGTTTGGCACTGGCATCTTGAAGTCTCAAGTACACATTTCTATATAAAAAGGGACCTCTCTCCGAAAATACGTGGCCCATCACAAAAGCATGGTCTTGTAAACACGGCGCTAGCAATTAGACATATCTTTCATAATAATTCTACTTCAATTTCAACCTTTTCTTTGTTAGTGATAGTGTATTTGACTAATTGTATTGATTTGTATTGAGAAATGACATTTTATTTTTTGCTATGAGTACAAGGAATCCAAGGATCAAGTCCGTAAATAATGGACCATTTCAGAACGAAATCGAAAACATTGCAGACTGCGTGTTTTTGCTATAAGATAGGATTATTCAACAACGAAAAATCAATTGGGAAATATGCAATCCTCACGAAGATACAGCTCTATATCGCCGTTTTGCGATTTCATATGCATGCTACTGGTAACACGAGTTGATTGTGCTTTTTTCGTGCAGATTTTATCGCACGCATTAGAACTGCACTTTGCCATATTTGCACTAATGGCATTGCACTAGAATGCTGCCCGTCTATAAGTCGGACAATATCATAACGATTTTGACGAGATGCGTGCATGTTTTTTATGTTGCTCGCAGCGGCGGCAGTTCGTCGACCCGCCACGGTCGGTGTGTACATTCACAGCACGCATGTGTGTGCGTTTGCCAGAGCGCTATCATCCGAAACCAGTCAGTCAGCCTGACGACGATTGCTTGATTAAGCCAGCCAGAAAGCAACGAGCTAACGCAACGCAACGCAGCAAAACCCGCTTCGGCTGTGATGCAGAAATGGAAAATTGCCTAGTCGCAAGCACGGTTGATGCGTGTGTGTGTGTGTGTGTGTATGTGTGTGTACGTTTCAACAGCAATGACTTGCTGGTGTTGCACATATAAATGTGAGAATCGCATTTCTGCAATCATGTTTGTTTGAATTTATGTGGTGTCGTTAGGTCGAATCAGACATTGTCAAGGTTGAATCACGGCAAATTTATTACATGTATTGTTGTATCATATTACAGACGGCAACACTGAGTGCCCATTGAACGCACTCACTCACATTCCACACATTCCACACAT
>JANTBZ010052651.1:0-10138 GCA_024741255.1 Exechia fusca | reverse complement strand
CAGGGTTCACAAATGGCCTGCAGCACAAAAGCATATCAACGCGATGAACTTATGTCCATTTTGTAGAAAAAGAGGCATAATGACCGTCCCTATTTCGATCGAAATGCCTATAATCCGGCGGAGCTACATCATTGAATTTCGTCCATTATAGCATTTGGCCAATTGGCCAATTCCAATAGTGCGGAGTATTATAAATGCTTGAAATATTAAACAAACTTGGTCGATGAGTCTCGCCCTTGCGGAGCACAGATACGACTTTCATGAATTCGTCGATTTAGTCTTGATGCATGGTTTTCCTTGATGGACCGTGTATTATTGGGGCCAGGGATATGAAAAATGGCAGAGTTTTGCCTGAGATGTATATTTAGCGATTATATCGGTAATTCGAATCGAATATATTGAATCGTTGTCCTGTTGCGAGCCTCAAAATTGCCATATATAATAAGCACGGTCATAGGCATTAACCTAGTGCACTCACTCACGACGAACGATCGTCGCTCGCTCGTGATCGCGCGCTTCGTTTGTGCTTGCGATGAAAAGCTTCGTGCGCGCGCTCGCGAACTCGCCGACGCCGCCAGCTTGCCTATATAAGTGACTGGCGAGCCAGGAAGACGATCACTCTGCGCGCAGAACTCGCTTGGCCTCGTTTGCTCGTCCATCGCCTCCTCATCGTTGCTCGATCGTCTTTGTTCGAGTCGGGTGCTGCATCTCAAAACCGGTATCGAATCGAGTCCAATCGCATCGCATCGCGCATCGTAGGTGTTACTACTACTACGCACAACATAAACCAACAATCGCGTGCGTGTGAGAACCAGCATAAAGCAGAGCATCGCGCCGAAAAAACCGCAGTGCCAGCAGAAACCAGACCGTGCGAACCCGTCGAACCCAAAGTACCGCTTACAATAATAAGCACACACATCACCGCCAGTGCGTCGAGTGCGTGCGAATATAATAATAACATTTTTTTGTGTGTGCGCGCGGAGACGTCTTCGCCAAAGTGAAAGTGCATTTATTGCGATTTTCGCGCATCGATCGGCACACGAGTAATTGCACAGTGATATATTGTTATTACATTAATTAGATCGAGAGTGCGCGCGTGCTTTCGGGCAGAAAAAGTCACAGAGTTCGCTTAGGCGGAAATAAGAACTCCGGCTCATTCGCAACACATTCACAAACACTTCCAGCAACACGGCAGCAGCACGCACAACGATGGCTGACGTCGATCACGAACTCGGAGCCATTCGCTTCATTGTGGTAAGTGGGGTGGGGTGCAATTGGCCTATTGGCGAATACTATATCGAATATCGATAGGGAGCACCGATTGATTAGATTAGATTCTGGTTTCGTTTCACGCAATCAAATCAAACACCAGTCCAAACAAATAAAGCACGCACGCACGCAAGTGTGTTGTGTTGTTTTTCGCGAATACCGCGCAGCACTCCAAATAAAACGGTCTAAAAATATACGCACAGCCAAGCGCCTGCCTCAAAATACGCCGCTAGGCACGAAAACAAAACACTGCTGAACCCCACGCGCACGATCGATCGCACATTTTTCCAACGACCAGCGCAGATATTCTGCGAAATTTGTGTTCGCCATGGCAACAGGCGAACGCGCGCAGACAGACACTAATCTCTGGTATTCTGGTCTAGCATACGGCGGTGCGATGCGACATACAGCTGAAAAATGTATATTTAAATGGGGGGCTTTTGCGGCGGTCCTGGCACTGTTCCCAACGGGTGTGTGTATGTGCTCAGTTATTGCGAATATGTGTGTGAGTCGGACGTAAGTAGTGCGCCCCGATCCCAGCTGTGGCGGCGGAATATTTTGATAGTGACGTGCGACTGCTACCAGAGAACGACGCGACAACGGGGCACGTTTGTCGATTGCGCGTTCAAATTCTGAATCACCACTCAATTTGAAACTGTAATTGCGTTCGACGTTTTGGTGCCATAACTTTATTTCTATTCGCGTATTACCTAATTAACAATTTGTCAAAATGCTCGATATTTATTATAGCAATTACGCGATATAAATCGTCGCATTTGCATTAAGGTTTCATGACGGTAATTGCAAAATTTGGGCGTCTAGAGTGCGCATCATCCTTGATGTCCGGCCAGTACGGAACAAACAAAAAATCCCGTATATTTTTTTTTGGCTGGGTCAAAACCGAGATAACACTTTCTGTTCATGTTTTGGCTTTTGCCGCAATTTGTTCTGTTAGAAAACAGCAAGACAAGAAAACCAATTTCTTCGCAATGACAAAAGTTGCTTCAATCACATTATAATGTCGAACGAACCAAAAGTCCTATCGATGTCAAATTTCGTATATCGTCCTTCAATGGAACAAAGTTTGATTAGGAATATGTGTCCTACTGCTATCAATCGATACGAATTTTCCAGCCCGCCTGGTATCAATCAGCGAACCAAAAGTAATGAAAGTATGCACATACGCCAAGCTTAGCCCAAGGATAGTTCGAAGATTACTGTTGACCCATTAAGTCCATCCAGGCTTACGTTAACCCAGATCAGTGATTTCAGAACAGTTCGTTTACTTGGCACTGAAATACTTGCATTTTATGATAGAACTGGCAGTATCTTATTTCCACCTAATATTATTCAGATGTGTTGATTCATTCAGCTTTATTATCTGTTGACTTTTGTTCTGGTGAAGCTGGTTCGCCGGACCAGCAGCTAGTCTGTAATCAATGTTATTTCTCTCGAATTTCAAACTAACAAATGCTATCAATAAATTACGTTTTCTGCCATGCAGCGGCGGCGACACTCGTCGGGTGCGCCTGTCATATTGCCAGTAAACTTTCAAGCCATATGTTGTTATCGACCGTCGTCGTCGCCGTTCGGCCTAATGCCCGCATATACATCTACTCGAGAATATTACTCATGCACGGAAACTGCGACCAGACTCCGCCGCAACGTGCGCTTATGTGCGCTATGTGTCGCCCGGAAATTCACAAATATTATTATTATTGCAGAAATACGCTCCCATGTGCGGTGCTCGCGACTTTGACATTGACATTCCTCGCAGAATGTCTGCCGCCACCGCTGCCGCCGTCGACGGCCACCACTCGCTAATGCGGTGAGTGCGCGCGCGGTCGCGGTGTCATCGCGCGTCTCATGCACACCAGCACGCTCGCGGTTAGTTAGCAAAACCGTTGTGCAGACACGCGAGTGCACTGTGTGGCGATGATGATGACATTTTGTATAGTAATTGCGACGTGTGAAAATTATAAATAGGTGACACACACAGCGGCTGCGGTGGCGACCGCCGGTTGGGACTTGTGGCGGCGGGATCGGGATCGTTGTGTTCAAGTGTTCATGCAGCGCTCGCGTGCACGGAAATCGGCGCACACACGTTATGATGAGTCGTCGCGTTTCGTGCGCAAAGCGCACAGGGCCAACTGCTTTTTCGAATGTAATCGACCTGAAATTTGAAGTTTAAACCGTGTATTGGAATCTACTTCTTTCACGTTTTGTACGTCTACCTATGATATAATTCCAATGATGCATTGTGTGTATGAGAGAAACATATTTTGTAAAAGTCCCACCAGATGCAAAGCCCTAAGCCCTAAGCAAGACGTCTCCGATCGTATATGAAGGATGGATACACTATTGAACTAATGAAACAAACACGATTTTTATTTTATTTTCTTCAAATTTCAACCACACTGCATCATTAAATTGTCAAATTATCTTAGGTGGACGTACAAAACGTTTCAAACAGTATATTTCAGTATAAACTTTTCAAACGTGTCAAACGTGAAACCAGTAGACTTTAGTACATGATTTAAACTTCACAAACTTAAATCAAGTAGATTTCAGAACATGACATAAATTTTAAATTTCGGGTCATATATGTTGGGTTCATAACGGCCCGCGATTTGCAACGGCACGACTTGCGGTCGGCGCGGTCAGCTGCAAACCGACATTTCTCGACGCGCTCACGTGTCGCCGTGTGCATACATACATGTGCGAGTGTGTTGCGCGAATTTGTCTGGCATGAGCGTGTCGTCGTTTCAACGTGGCCCATGATGATTTGCATATGGGCCGCACAAAGAACATCGCTCAGCAGTGCTGTGTGACGGAGTGACTTTTCATGTACGTGTTCGAATGGAATGTTTGGCAAACGAACGCGAGCCCCGGTTCTCGCCGTGCTGGCGTGTATTCGTGATCTCTCGATCACGACACGATTAAAAACCGCGCACGATCGTGTCACCGCCAAAACGCGGCCCTTTGCGCGGTTGTCGCAACACGCACACTTGCGCGACTTGCGCAACGCGATTACATTAAATTCGAACATTCGTGTTCAGCGAGCATATTAATGCGCGCACTGCACGTGCGCGTTCGTCTGCAAGTGTGACTCAGGCGAGACCGCGTCTTCGGTCCGGGCTGAGAGGCCAAAAGTGCGGTTGTGCGGGTCACACCAACGAAACCAAACAAACACAAATAGTACATTGGGTTGGGGAAAAAGTAACGATTCTCCGGCCTTAGGTGAATTCAGTTGAACATATAATTATTCATTATAACTCTACGATATTTTGTAATAGGCCAAATTACATGGACAACATATCGTTCAACTAACAGGATCCACACATAATTTTGTCATAAAATTTGTTAGGATCTGTGACTTGTTATATGATGTCCAAAACTATATCGAAGACTAATTGTAGACATCCATATTATAGCGGCAGCAGCAACAGCCTACATTTCGAATTTTTGTTCCCTCACGTACCTCGATTTATATAAGTTAGCCAACACGAAGTTTGGTGAGCTAATATTACGAATGAGCACCTTTAATTTAAATCTGAAATTTTACATGCTGGTCCTTTCTATCTACAAGCGCTTACCACAAACAACATATCGATAAAGGTCCTTCTTTGGGTCGCCAAATCAATTTCAATTGTGTTTTTCGATGGAAGTAGGGACAAGAGTAAATTTGAAAGGTCCTATACAAACATAGTTGACGAATAAACTAGAGATTTGTTGAGTATCTTGCCGTCGTCCTACGAAAAACTGACGAGGACGCCCTTTCGTTAATTTGTGACATTTCTGGAGAGGGAGTAGTATATTTTAGATTGGTAATAGAAGCAAGCACAAAGTTGTATAAACATGAAAAATCTGAACGGAATAAGGATTGAAATGTGAGAGTCTTGAATGTGAGTGTCTATCTATGTTGTACCGTGTTAAAAATTTAGGATTGAAGTATTGAAACAAGATATAAAATGCGACATTATACTTTTTCCCCAATTCAATATGTTATTATTCAGTATACGGAACATTTAAATACTCCCTTCAACTCGGCACGACGACAACACGAATGACTCGCAAGCACGCAAGCGGAACGCTCTGCTGCATATCGTCGTCGTTTTACCTTTATGACGACGAGTTCACGATGGCACGACGTGTGTTTGGCTTATTGCCTCCCCGTCACATGTGCATCTGCATCTGCACTCACAACCAAACACGGTCATCGTCGTCCGACCGTCGTCCGTCCGCCGTCGTGCCAACGAAACACGCGATGGCATTGCGCAGCGGCGAACAAAGAGTGCGCTCATTGCGCGGGCGCCCACAGCGCCATTAAGACGCCAGTCGTCGGACGACGAATGTTCTACTATATACAGCTTGCTGCTAGCACCTAGCGATATTATTTTATTTGCGTGTGAACGCTCATTCAACGACAACAACGGACGTTCGTGTCGTCGTGTCCGTCGTGTGAGCATGCAGACTGTTTGCACAGTCAGCATCATCATGATCGTTGGCCGCCACGGTGTTTGTTGCATTTGGCTTTAATGGTGCAATTTGATTTGCTGTTATTAGCTAAACGTTCGCGCGAATAAAATGAACCCGCAAGGAAACCGAAGAAACCACACACACAATCGAGTTAGCGCGAGGTGTTTGGAGCTCGTCGAAGCGTGCTCGAATTGCAATATCGCATGCAGTAGCGGATCCAGGACCTGACGAGCGGGCTCTAGTCCCCGATACCTAATAAATGTATACACAGTAACAAGGACTGTCTATGGTATCTGGATCCATCAACACCTAGTATATTACAGTTTGTGATCTTGCCGAAACTTGAACTATTCACGCTGTTGGGCTGCTTAAAAATTGTTCGGACTTTAGTGTCTTTTTGGCGTACTTATAACATATTCAAAATTCAAAAATCCATCGCTTTTAGACGGTGTAGAGTCTCACATGAATGAAAATGGTTCGGACTTTAACTTTTTTCGTGTCAATGCCTTGAATACACCCTCTCACGCTTACTATCGGCAATTCGTGTCATTAACCTCTACCCCAGGCTACAAAAACACCAATTGTGAGTGATTTTCTTCCGACACGGAGGTCCATACCATCTTAGAGACAGGCTTCGAAGATAAGATTTCTAAAGCTCAGATCATCGTAGGTCCTTCACTCTAACTAAATTCGATGATTTTATTTTTCTATCGGTAGTTCGACCGTGACAAGTTATTCTTACAAGAAAACGAATATTAGAAACGCACCACTAACGGTCGGACGAGGCAACTATTTCGCTCTTTGCAAAATTTAGAGCCCTTCTGCCATTTCTAGTGCAATCTGACGCGCATTTTTTGGATTTTACTCTTCTCTTCTCGAACCATTAGGGCTCTTTTGCAACTTGTTTTCGTCCACTATTGTTGCATATTCCATGGATGCTTGTCTTGTTGTGTAGAAATATGTTTCGATATACCAACATACGGTTCACCTTCTGGGTCTCCAGAGTACGAACAATATCCGATCTATTATTCGGACACGTTTGTAGTCTATCGTAAAAGGCTAGTATTCTGTTCGACATTAGGGAAAATGCTTACTAGAAACACAATTCTTTAGGTTCTGCCAAATTTTCGCTATGCTATCTTCAATGGTTTGGAAAATACGGCCTATAAAAAACTCTGTTTCACCAGTTCTGACGCAGGGTGCATACAATGATCATAATAATTCGATTAGCTATTCTAAAGCTTGCTTGCTTGCACGCTGAAGATACGATTTGTAATAATGGCAATCTTAGGGGAAACAAATTCATCGATGATCTCGAATCTCGATCAAAGCGAGCTAAACTTCGCCTCAAAAACGTTAAACACTTTTGGCTTGCTTTGCCACAAAATATAAAATTAAAACGGCAATCTAACATTACTAGACCTCACATTATTCGGGGTGTGTTTGCGGCACTTTGTGTGCGGTGAACATGCGTGTGTCTGTGAGTGTTGTTTAACGTGCGCGCGCTCGTCCGCCACTGCCGCCGCCGAAGCAGCGTGTTTATATTTGGCGCTTCGGTACTTGCTAGCCAAGCCACCAATTGGCCGATTGGGCAACTGAATGAAATGACACATCGGCATTACGCATCGCACCGCCAACGACGCACGAATTAAATGGAACACAGCCCGCCTGCATTGCACAGACAAACTACACACACACACACGTCGAACAATTAGTCACCAAACCCGCACAAAGTGACACCGCACAAAAAAACGCGGCACAACGGTTTCGAATTGTCGCATGTGTCGATCGCTTTGTTCTGTGTTCTCTAACGACGCGTAATTGGAAATGGGAAGCGCGCTCGCAGTCACGACGACTCGCTAACGAAGTCGTCGTTGAGCACACACGCTCACACGCCGAAATCGAACACCACCTACCTTGTACAGCTGGTTCTGGCAGTAGGAGGTTTCCTTGGCGGTGACCGGTTCGGAGAGTGTTTGTCCCATGTTTGCGACGCTGGTTGTGTGTCTGGTCGGCTGGTGTGTGTGTGTGATGTACTGACTGATGTGCTCTGGTCTGCTCTGGTCGAGGTCGAACGGAGGGGGCGCTGTCCGGGGATTTCTCTTCGGCTGGCTGGCTGCGAGTTTAACTGGTTTTTGGCGCGCGCAAGTGTTTTGTGTTTGATGCGTTGTGCTCTGTTTGGCGGGCGAGAGAAAAATGCACATAAATTAGTAAACGAATCGCAGGTGCTCAATCAAACGGAGGCGTGGGTGAACTGGTCGGAAGGTGCGAGATTTCGGTGTTGTCCGGGCGGCGGCGCGTTGGCGCTAGCAAGCGATTGGAGACGGTCGTGCGACGCGTTTTTATCAGCGAGGCCCGAAAGTTCAGGGAGAAGGCATGGAATTATGTTCTTAAAGAGTGGCAGTTGATAGTCTATTTAACGCCAATCGCAACTCCTGTGTATTCTAACGATGTTTTGAGTAAAAATAGTCGGAATATTGACGTATGAATAACCTAATCACAGACTCTTTTTAGCCACTGAAGGCCCTGAAGTTCCGTGCCTTGTTAATCAGTTCGCACACATACACACACTCACAGGTGTTTGCACTCGCACACACACTTGTACAACCGAATATACACCCAAAACGACGTCGTCGGCAAAGTTGATAAAAGAGTTGGCCAGCGTCACACACACACAAAAACCGGTGTGTGAGTAGCAACAGCAGCGATGAGCGCGCGTTCGCTTGTTTTTTACGATCGTCGTCGTCGTCTTTATCTTTCCAACACACACACTGACACGCACAACTTACGCCTGGCGCAATAACAATAATTGCAACGCAAAGTCAAGCCAAGCGGATGGCTTGCGGCAACGGATTTGCATTGACGATGTGAATGCAACGATGGGCGCCCTCCACATCGCACATTGCATGTCGATGCGCCAGCGCTGATAAGAGCGCCTAGTTGTCTGTTTTTTTGCGTTCGCTCACGCACATTGCGGCGCTAAACGACAAATCGCTCTTTAGCGTGTGTCGTGTGTGTGTGTCCGCCCGCGTGAACGTGATCGATGCCAATTAGCAGTCAAACATGCACCTCTTGCACACAATCGCGCAAATGCCTGCATCATGCACATGCTATATTTGTGAATGACACACGGGCGGGCAGCACACGCACAAACACCACACACTGTAGGTGAACTTTAATCGCATCAAATAACCCAAGGCCATGCGTGTGTGTGTGTGTGTGTATGTCAATGCCTAACACAAGAACACACATAGACAGATAGCACAATCACACACACACACACACACCCATATGAAGTGACATACAGACTGCGACTTGGACTGCGATTGCGCGCGGACTGCGCGGCAGAGACCGGACTGACGACGACAAACAAAACAGACAAAACACTCACGACTCGTCGACACAGGACACACGACACATGTAAAGCACACTAGCAATTCGCGTCGTGTGTGTGTGTGTATTGCAAAAACCGTGGCCGTTTAATAATTGCTAAACGTGTGCCGAGAGCGAGTTAAATCGCGCGCGCGCGTCATTCATTGTCGCGTGGCCACCACCAGCAACCACTGCACAGCACTGCATGCACTTGAAATAATTGTTGTGCGACGACCGTTACAGGGAGGGGGCAATATGCGCGAACGTTCGAGCGACAGCCAGACACAAGTGGTGTGTGTGTTCGTTTAGTCTGTCTGATTTATTGAGTCAATCGGTCACAGTCATACTTGCTGTGCACTGGTTGGTCGTGTGCTCGTGTGATCAGCAGTTCGCTCGTGTGATGCATGCGACCAGTGACGACGCGACCAGTTGGAGGAGGTGGTGGTGGTGGTGGTAGGTGGTCGCCGACACATGACGACTGGCGACGTCAACAGCGAACACTACTAACTAAGTCCCGGGAAAAGTGATGAAAAAACAAACTTTATGATGAAAACTGTTTGGGTTCCTCTACATGGTCTCATTCAATGCCGATAGCCAAAATCCAACGATCCTGTAATATCAAGATCACCTTCGAAAAGTATTTTGCATAAACCCTTGCAAAATCCCCATTTGTCGCGATTTATACAGCCTCATTCTTTCCCTGGAGACACCATTTTGAATTTGGAAATTGATAATAGTCACGGAGGGCCGGATACGGATAAAACCGTAAATGAGACCACAATTTATAGGCCAATCATTAAATTATCGACATTTTGTTGTTTTTGACAATTGTCAGTTTTTGTGTTTTTGCGGCATCTTCTCCAAAAAATCAAATCAGGAATCTTTAGCTGCCAAACTTTTCGGTTCCCGAAACTATTTGGTGGAATTATTAATGTTATTTAGTCGTCTGAGTGGTGTAGGTGATAGAGTGCTTGCCTCACGAGCGGGAGGTCCCGGGTTCGAATCTCGGGAGTAGGTG
>JANTBZ010052640.1:0-10138 GCA_024741255.1 Exechia fusca | reverse complement strand
ATTCACTCGCACATTCACACATTCACATTCACACTCACTCACATTCAGTTACATTCACACATTCACATTCACTCATTCACTCATTCACAACACATTCACTCATTCACAACACATTCACTCACAGTCACAGTTACACTCACTCATTTACATTCACATTCACACATTCATAGCGCATTCACACAATTTTAATGGAATGAATGTGCAGTTTTACATTCGGTGTATTCTCTCAGAATGACTGATTAACCCCTCGGTAATATGTCAATTAATTTCAATATGATTGAATAGAATGAACTAATGATATCATAGAATAATCATATTTAATTATTATTTCAATTCAATGATTGAATTGAATAATCGAAAAAAATGAATAAATCGAATAAACTAAACAAAATGAATGATTGAATTGACTAATTCAATTAAATTATTGAAATACTCAATATACGCACCATGTAAACCGTTGCCCACACCATTGAACTGTGACATTCCCATTGTGCGCTTTTGCTGCTGCTGCTGTTGTTGCTGTTGCATCAGCATGTGTTGCTGCAGCAACTCGTCCGTGTCCAGACCGTTCAGGCTGTGCTGTTTGTTCTTGTTAAGCGCGTACTTCAAGGCCTCCCATTCTAAGGAAGGAAAAAGACAATCACAAATATGAGATCGAATGCAATTTGCTGTTGTTCAAGCGAGCTACATTTTGTTGTTGGAAATCACTTTTCAATAGCCCGTATCCTTCACAGATCATCCAGAGACATTGAAAGTGGCTAATCCTTTTTTGGAGTTAAAAACAGCCCAGAAAAGAGCATACAGATGACAAAACTAACAAAAGTGTGCAACAATTTGTTGTTGTAATACGTGAACGTACGATCCCTTGGCAGACACAATAACAATGTTTTATTACCTATACAACAAAAATCCCTGAAAAACTAATAGATCTATCGATTTACACTCACCACCAGTGTTCGCACCGCCATAGCCCGACTGAGCACTGAAGCCGCCCAGCTCCTTCAGCAAGTTCAGCTTATCGAGGTCGTTGTGCTGCTGCTGCTGCTGCTGTTGCTGCTGCTGCAGCATCAGCAGGCGATCCTTACTGGGTTCGGTGCCATTCAGCAGATCGGGCAGCTGCGGGGAGTTGTTGGCATTTGCAGCGTGCTGCTGGAGCAGCAGCTGCTGCTGCTGTTCGAGCTGCTTGAAGTAGTTGGAGTGCGCAAAGGTGTTTGTGTTCGAGAAGAAGCTGCTGTTGTCGTCAAACATGTCCAGCTTGCCGAAGCGGGAGGTGGCTGCAAGTGGAAGGAGATTACATGAAGTGTTAATTATGTTGTTGGGGTTTTGTTGTTTGCATTGTTGTATTTTGTTGTTATAATCGTCAAATGGAGAATATGAACTTTTAAATACTAAATCGCACCGAAATTAAGGAAAGAAAAGAAGGATAATAGCAGTAAAGTACTAGATTATGCGGACAATACGCAAGTTTCGATTAGAGGTTTCATTTATACTGCTAGAAAAATACTTTGAATGTTATATGAACATTTTAAAGCAATGTTAAACGTTAGCTGAAAGTAAATTTAGTCACATCTAGTACGTTGATACTTCTAGTACTTCAAATCCAACAAAAAGAACATGTTCATGGAACTTTGACCAGACAAAAAAGTCTCACATTTAACAAACAAAAACACTCTCTGGTTCGTTCAAATCGATCTTCAGACCTTCCCACTCACCCGGTGCCTGCAGATCCAGCACATTGTCCAGCAGTCCATGCTCCGCCGACTGGTTCACCGAAGACAACTGCTCGCCGCTGTTGTCCACCAAACCGCTGTCCGCCAGCGCCGTTGCCGATGTCGTGGCGCTGCCATTCAACAGCAAACTGTTCTCCGTTGTGCGCGTCAATCCCGGCGGAGGGGCCGGCATCGACAGCGCAGAGGCACTGCGAGACTTGATCGGAGCCGGGGCTTGGACTTCCAGTTCAATGGCCGACAGCACTTCCGATCCGTTGCTGCTGTTGAGGAAGTTCAACTCGGCGCTCGGTTCGGCGGCGGCGGCGGAATCAGCGGCGGAGGAGGAGGAGGAGGAGGAGGAGGAGGCAGCAAGGTCACTGGGCGAGGATTCTTTGTTGGCTCGTGACTCGTCGTCAGAGGCGGAAGCGTCGGTAGTCGTCAGAGGAGTGGGCGATGTGGCGGTGTCGGTGACGGCGGTCTTCACCACAGCAGCCGCGTGATCCGGATGAACCAGTTCCACGTCAGCACCAGCAGAAAGCGTCGCACGATGTTCGGGAAATGTACCGGGCGAACTTTTGCCGCTGGCCGTCTGGCAGTCGCTGGTGGCGCTGGCGCTGTCCGTGCCGCCGATGTCGACGCTGAACGAGGAGCTTGGGATTGGGATGGGGGGGCGAAAATGGAGGTAATTGTTAGGCGTTGTTTTGATGACCGGTATTTCACTAGAAGATTAGTATTGGTCAGTTGATATTTTATATTTCTGAAAATAAGAACGAAGAGTGTTTTTGTGGCTTTGATTTCGCACACTCAACTACTTATCAGCAGAAACACTTCCTGTTTATAATGCAGATAATAGCGTCGGAAGTTCAAAAGATTAGCAATAGGTGTTTGGTATGTTCTACTATATACAAACGCTATTGGTAAAGCATGGATCATTTTGAATACAAATATAACTATTCAATGTGAATACTTGAATACTTCTTTATCTTGAAATACCTTGGACAGTGCATTCTTACAATACTTTTTTGGGGCAAATTTTATACAACCAAGACATTTTTTTATAATCCTAAAACTATTCTAATCGATCAGTGTCAGGTCCAAACTACGCGTTTAGTTCAAGGGGACTCCCCAATCTTGATCCCGCCGATTCTGGCAGGTCGTAAAAAATGTTCGTGATTGTTCGAAATTTAAATTGCTCATAACTCCGTTTATTGTCGATCCCCGATTTTACTATAGTTAATTTCGGAATGTTAATTAATTTGTCAAAAATAAAATCCATGTGAAATCGCAAAAAGACAATCATTGTTCTTGCCGATTTATTATGGTTTTGGATCCAACAACTTCCCAAAAAAGAAAATCGGATGCACTCGATGCATCGATGATTTTACATCTCTGGAGACAAAAGTGTAAAACAGGGTTAATTTCCTGTCTTGTGGTGGCCATCTTTGACAATTGCTCACAATGTAATGCATCATCCATTCACAAAACAACTGAAGCCTTTTTTAAAGCGGGAATTCCCACCTTTTTCTTATGATATTTAGTATGTTTCGATCCGATGGATACAAGGTGATATGCATCGAAGTGAAGCTACTCATCGGTCAAATAATAGAATAATTTTTACTCAATTCAATACGTAAACAAATCCTTACGAATGTAAGTTGTGAAGAAAAAGACAAGATATTTCAGAAACAGAATATGGCTAAATATCGTTTTCCCTCGATTCTTTGCATGTTCTAAAAAAATCTCGTTTACGTGAACAAGTGGTAGCTTTTTAAATGGATTTCTCTGTAAAGTTTCTTGTCGTAGGACTTTACCTGGCGAGAATGTTGTCATTTCAGACATCTGCAGCAAAAAAACGTTTAATTTTGCGCTTCGTGTGAACATCATCTTACCTGGTCGTCTCGACTTTATCCTCAATCTCCTCCTCCAGATCGTCATCCTCCTCATCCTCCAAATCACCCTCCTCCAGCTCCAGGTCCAGCTCATCCAGGTCCTCCTCGTCGTCGTCCTCCTCCTCCTCCACCTCCACATCCACGTCCGTCTCCTCATCCGGCTCCAGCATCTGAATCGGTTCCGCACTTTTCGACTGCACCGCGGCCAGATCTTCAATGGCATCCTCAGTGACCGCACTCGGCTTGACATCCTTTGCCGGCGTCGGCGCTTCCACAACGACCACAGGCGTGGCTGCTGCCACTTTGGTCGCAACCGCGGCGTTCTTTGAAATGTTGGCAGAAGTGCTGATAACCGACTTTGTCTGTGGCTGTTGTTTCTTTGCCGAGGCGGGTGCATCCAGTTTCGATTTCGTTGGTGGTGCCGATTGCCTCGTGGACTGCGCCGGTTTGGCATCGTGGTGGCCATTGGTGGTGGCCACCGTCGTCGCCTTGGCGGGCGGATCCCCAATGGCCAGAACCCTCCGCGAGCTCTGGCTCTGGACTGGCTGCTGGGCTTTTGTGCTCGTCGACGAGGAACTCGAAGAGGACACCGAAGACGATGACGAAGTCTGCGGATTCTTGGAACCAGAAGCCGTCACTGCCGCCAAAGTCGACGACGACGACGACGTCTTCTTGTTCCTCGCCCCTCGCTCTTTCTTCTTCGCCGACTGGCCGCCGGCCGCTTCCGCCGTCGCAGCCCCGCCTCGGCCGCCACCCGATTTGGTGGCCGCCGCCTTGGGCGTGGCCACCGCCGCCGCATTGACCGGCGACACCGAAAGCGATGGCCACGCATCCTTGCCCGATCCGCCCGATCCGCCATTCGCCGATGCTGCCGCTGCCGCCACGGCGGCCGCAGCCGCCGCCGCCGCGGCGTCCTCTTCCGCCATACTGGCAGCGACCGCCGCCACAGCGGCCGCCTTGGCCGCTTGTTCCTGTTGCTGCTGCGTCTGCGCAATCAGCGCATCGTGCAGCCGCTTCTCGTACTCCTGATG
Organism: Exechia fusca; assembly: GCA_024741255.1. NCBI lineage: Eukaryota > Metazoa > Arthropoda > Insecta > Diptera > Mycetophilidae > Exechia > Exechia fusca. Next base: position 5,509 of record JANTBZ010052640.1, on the reverse strand, counting down.
CTTGCCCTGGTGCATCTCCTCCTTCGTGAAGCTCGCCTCCGGATCGCCCAAATCATGCAGGTACATACAGTCCGGTTTCGGACACGACTGGTTCTTCATAAAGTGACTGCAGTACTTCGTAGTCCCCAGGCTCGTCTTCACCGCCCGCCCATCGATCTGGATGTTGTTGACCGATTGGATGGCACGCAGGGCATCGGCATTCACGCAGTACGTGACATAGGCGGAGGCCGAGGGGCCTTGCTGAACGCCCGCGTACGTGGTGCTCGGATTGATGACGACCTTGTGGATCTTGCCGTACTTGCCGAAGTAGGCGTGCTGCCGCAGGACGTCGACGTCGGAGAGCCGCGTGGGCAGACCGACGACGAAGACGAGGTTCTTCTGGACGACGCGCACGTTGGCCAGGTGCTTGCGATCGGCGGTGATCTTTTGCTTGCGCTGCGTTTCGCGCTGGCGTTTCTCGGTCTTGAAGGCGGAGATCTGGACAGGTTGGTTGAGGAGTTGGTATATTTAGTATCGTGAGATTCCGAGTCTGTCTTTAGTAACTAACAAGGGCACTCTTGGAATAATGGGAAATGTTTTAATTTCGACTGTTGTTACTTATCAATGCTTCGCAAAGAGCATGACTTGACGCAAATAGGCAACATCTTGTTCGTTGTCTATTGTTCCATCATGAAGTAGGGTAAAGTGGGGCAAGTTTTGCCACGGCTATTTCAGGCCTTTAAAATGAAGATATTCGACTGATTTTTGGATATTGTGTGAATTTCATAGGACGCTTCCTTCCAATATAGATTCCGTTCCGGTAGGGCCTTGAATACAAAAGTTGTAGCCCTATATGTTTTTGTTTGTGTGTTTGCTATTACAAATCATCTCCCATGAATGCGCTAGGAATCACAAAATCTTCATGTAATAAAATCGAATGATGGGCTTCTCGTGGGAATCAAGGTCTATCTCTATAGCAAATACAAAGTGAGGCAATTTTTGCATGGCCTTTCTATGTTGTATCCACAAGACTTTTTTGGGAACAAAATCATTAAAATAAGTTTACTATACAATGTTTTGAACGCAGTCCAATCAATATTATCCGAAAAAGACTTCAGAGACATTTGCTGTGATATATCCATTTTTCATATGAACAAATCTCTATCGCAATCTATAGAACACGCGGAACCAGATGATAAAGACATCATTCGATGTGCTGTCATTTGCGATTGCCAGATGTAATAATTTGAGCGGGTTCTAGTAATAATAATACATGAGAGGTAATAAGTGCATGCCACGCCAAACAAGACTCGTCATCAATGGGTCATTTACAAGAAATGAATGATAGATGCCGGTTTCAGTGCATCAATTTAGTATTTTCGGATGCGGATGTAAAATATTTCAAAAATCATCATCGTATCTAAAATACTAAAGGACATGAGTCTTTCATTTTGTGTTTTCATATGATTGTGCGAATGTCCAACATCATCTGCTTTCATCATTTTAAAAATTGTTTAAAAAAATGTATGTTCCATTAGTGCAATAATATGTCTCCATCTCCATCTACGAAAGGAGAGCTCTTTCTTAGGGTGTGCTAAGAGACGGGTGGAAATGTTCATAATATTTTTTTGTAGAATAATACTCATACAATAAAACTGCATCATACAAAACGAGAAACATGAGAATTTCTGTATGTATGGTTACACTTTAAATTTCGGGTCGTAGAAGGATTTTCATTAAACAAAACTGTATAATTACCATTTGTGTAGATGTCCCTGAATAGATGGGCGAACCCGATAATTGCAATTGTTTATGGGTATGTACCACTATGACGTAGGGTGTAGGGTAGTAGGATAAGGTGGGACAAGTTTTGCCATGAAAGTTGGAGGAGCTCCCACGTCTGTAATTTTGAAACACTTTCGAAATGGTAAAATGTAATCGATAGACCATTTATCTGGCTATATTTTTGCTGAAAATGATTACCCCGTATCGGATCTATGCTTCAAGCAAAACTCCAAAAACCGAGAGCATGTTTTTTGACGATTTGAAAATAGGTGGGGGTAAGTTTTGCCTACAGTCGATTATGTCCAAAACTATAAAATTCAGAATAGGAAAATAACAAATAAGTTTCTTATATTCTCATTCAAACGAACAAAGCCGTTATAAACCAAGAAATATCATTATATATGTTACGAATCTACTCCATCGCATCGTGCACTTGGAACTGCTGAATATAATTTTATTTTACCACACGCTTCTCTCTCTTGTCCATTTCACCGCAAACGAAAACGGGAATCCCCATTTTGTGTGTTCGTACTTGGAGGTTAAGATTTCGATCGAAATCGGATAGTGAAGCAAAGCAAAATACATTCGACGTCGTGCTGCTCGCTGCTCGCTGCTCGCCGGTTATTTCACATTCCATCGAGGCGCCCGGACTCCTATCTCCTATCGCCCTAGTTTTTGAAGGAACTCAATACCGTATCGAACACGTTTCGCTGTCGTCGACCAGCCATATATATTTGATCTCGCGGATCCTCCAGCCAAAGCGAATTCATAATGTCGATCGATCAGGAGCCTTCCGGACAATTTGTCGACCTTCTGGTCGGGCGCTTTGGCAGTTTGCTGGAAAACACCGAACACTCGGACATGTCCTTCTACGTCGAGCAGGACGATGTGACCATTCCCGCGCATCGCCTGATTGTTGGGCTGGCCAGCGATGTGCTGAAATCGATGGCGTACGGAGTGGGCGATCTGCCGCCCAGCAATGACGAACGTGGCATTCGAGTGCGGGGCTGTTCGACTGAAGAATTTTCAGAGGTAAGAACTGTACATCATATACCAGTATAACCACCTTAGAAATGGGATTCACTTCATCAGCGCAGGTGCTGGGTTTGTCATAGATCATTGGAAAGGTCTGACATTCAGCTTCAACGTGAAACATATTTTTCGAAGATCACAAGCGATTGAAAAATAATATATGTTGAGTAATCTAATCGCGAAAATTCATGGATGAGGTCAAAACTTCCTTTCATATCGATTAAAACTTGAAACAGTGGAAGGACGGTCCATGGTTGGGATTAGAAGGAAATTATGAGAACTGGAATGTGGCGAATCAGTTAAAACCATCGTTACTGAAAGATAAATATATATTTGTACCATATATTGGAAGCAAAACGCGAAAAATTGGTCGAATTCTTTTGTTTGCAAATTTTCCATTCGCTTTTCCGTGCTCATCCAGCCAAAGTCGTCAATATAACGTTTCCTTCGCTTGGCGCTGCAATCAACAGACCTGGCGCCTTCTGATAAACATTTATTCGCATCGATAGGACACGCACTTCGAGGCCTACAGGGATTGATCCATAATTTTCCATAAAGATGAGAGAAATGTGTAGCTAGCGATGGACACAAATTTTGATATTATATATCTGATTCGATTTCCCATTTCTAAGGTTGTCGTACTGGTACCCTAGCTCATTTACTTGAAACATACACGAAATTGTGCTTCTTTGCCGTATCATTGTAATGATGCAGTTTTGTTCAACATTTGTTCATCGAAGAAAAGTCTAAACCTTTGATTTTTCTATATATGGAGCAATTACACTATGCGCCAAAATGGCGAAAGTTGATTGGATCCAGCTTCTAACTAAACTTTTCTGATGCATATTGCTCCCCTGAAAACTAATTCGAAAATGTTATAATTTTACGATTTGAAATGTTAGCACTTGTAGCTTGTAGCCCAAGTCAATTCTTCACTTAGGCCATCAGACCTAACATGTGATAAAATTGTCATAAAATTGCATGAACATTTAGAACATTGTATAACAAATCCGAGTGTATAAAATAAAATACGAACTGGATCCTCCGGTTTCTCTTATTCTTCGATTACATAGAACACTAAGGAACTAAAAAGTCATGTTTTGTCAAAATCTATGGCTGAATAAAAAAAATATAGGCATGTTAATAAGGGTATGCCCAAATGAGAAATGTAAACTAGGAAAATTATTATTTACCAAAATTAGTTACTGGAATGTCAGCGACCGAAATGATGGATGCAACGTTGATAGTAATCGGATTCTCGAAAAGAAAATGTAAACATACTTGGGCAATCGGAATGATGATAGAGTCGCAAATAGATAGAATTTCAATTAATTCTTAATTCTTCAAACATGATTTCTCGTCCGATCCAGTCCGTTTTCTTTTTTTAAGAATTTAATTTGTGGACAGTTTGATAAAGGTTCATTAAATGTTATTATTATATTAATTATATTATATTCATTTGTGGCTTTATCATTATTCTGATTGCTCAAGTATGTTAACACAAATATGGGAATCCGTTACCACAACTTTGCATCTAACATTTTGACCGCATTTCAAATCCAGAATCATTTATTTGGTTAATATTCATTTTTCAATTGTAAATTTCTAATTTTTATTTGAATGCTTATACCTTTTTTTCCAGCCATAGATTTTGACAAAATATGATTTTTTGTCACCCTAAATGTCCGTTTTATATTTCATACACTCGGATGTGTTGTAACTTGTTCTCAATTGACAAGCAATTTTAAGACAATTGTATCACATGTTAGCATTTGTAATTTGTAATTGACTTGCGCAACATTTGCTGACATTTTAAATCGTAACATTGAAAAAAAACTAGTTTTCAATTTAGTTTTCAGGGAACAATCTACACCAGAAAAGATTAGTGAGAAGCAAGATGCAGAAAAAATGTCGAATATTTGAAATTATGATCCAATGGAAAATGTCATCATATTTATAATACAAATTTTGTGAGAAAACAACTCGTCTATCTCAAATATTCTCCGAATACCACTCGATCCACAGTCTGAATGACGGCATTAACTAACTTTGCTTTTATACACTCTCTCACTCTGGAATATGGCTCGCACGCTTCGTGGCGCTGCAGCAGCAGCAGCAGCAGCAGTCTCTAGGAATTCAGTTGCACAAAGTTCTCCGGCATTTTGTCGATAAAATTGCGACGTTGCAAGTTGCGAACGTTGAACACTGAACACCAGCCGTCGTCGACTCGACGAAAGCTGCTCGCACAACTAACGAGGACAGAGAGCGTACGGGATCGAATCAATCAGAGGGTGGGCTCTCAGGGATGGAAGTAGAGGCTTAATGCTGCTGCTGCTTATCGGCACCGCAACCCGCGGCGGGCGGAATCTTCTTCTATCTATTCTATAATATATTAGTGCGCTCCGCGTACAAATGAACGTCTTAATATACTCGTTCCGTAACGAAAAATGCTTATGAACCATATTTAGGTTACTATCGTCAGTTTCGTAACAATCAGTTCGATATGATTATGCATTGAAGAATGACAATGATGACTGAAGTGACAATGATGACAGAAGTTTTAATAAGGGGGAGTTTTACGTTATAAACCAAGTTTTAACTTTTTTAGAGATAATTTTCAAGAAATCGGCACGTTAGTCTCGGCGCAGTATGCATACGCCCCAACCAACTGCACTCCACTCTCAGTTGTGTAGTGGGGTGTTGTGTACGCGCC